>CM056503.1:29040485-29190430 GCA_029783415.1 Anisodus acutangulus | reverse complement strand
TTGATACTTGAGACTCAAACCATAAACACCAAACCTCAGATGATAAATAATAGATTTTAATATCCTGTGGTAATGTATGTTGGAATGTCAATTCAAATTACTTCGAGTATCGAGTCTGGAGCCCCAAATCACGAACACCGAACACTTAATGATATACAATAGATTTCAATGATAAAATACTATAGTAATGTATATTTGAAAGTCAATTCAAATTATCCCAAGCATCGATACCTGAGCCCTACACCACAAACACCAAACCCCTGATGATATACAATAGATTTTGATAGAAAAATCCTGTGGTAATGTATATCGGAATGTTAATTCAAATAACCCCTAGCATCGAGCCCCGAGCCCCAAACCGTGAACACCGAACACTTGATGATATACCATAGACTTCAATGTAAAAATCCCATAGTAATGTTTATCTGAATATCAATTCAAATTACCCCAAGCATCGAGCTCTGAGTCCCATGCCCGAGCCCTGATCCTTGAGACCCAAACCATAAACACCGAACCTCAGAAGATATATAATAGAATTTAATATCCTATGGTAATGTATGTTGGAATGTCAATTCAAATTACTTCGAGCATCGAGTCTCGAGCCCCTAATCGTGAACACCGAACACTTAATGACATACAATAGATTTCAATGATAAAATCCTATAGTAATGTATGTTTGAATGTCAATTCAAAGTATCCCAAGCATCGATACCTGAGCCCTACACCGCAAACACCGAACCCCTGATAATATACAATAGATTTCGATAGAAAAATCCTGTGGTAATGTATATCGAAATGTTAATTCAAATAACCCCTAGCATCGAGCCCCGAGCCCCAAACCGTGAACACTGAACACTTGATCATATACCATAGACTTCAATGTAAAAATCCTATAGTAATGTTTATCTGAATATCAATTCAAATTACCCCAAGCATCGAGCTCTGAGTCCCATGCCCAAGACCTGATCCTTGAGACCCAAACCATAAACACCAAACCTCAGAAGATATATAATAGAATTTAATATCCTATAGTAATATATGTTTGAATGTCAATTCAAATTACTTCGAGCATCGAGTCTCGAGCCCAAAATCGATAAACATCGAATACTTAATGATATACGATAGATATCAATAATAAAATCCTATAGTAATGTATGTTTGAATGTCAATTCAAATTATTCCAAGCATCGATGCCTGAGCCCTACACCACAAACACCGAACCCTTGACGATATAGAATAGATTTTGATAGAAAAATCCAGTGGTAATGTGTATCGGAATATTAATTCAAATAACCCCGATCCCCAAACCGTGAACACCGAACACTTGATGATATACCATAGACTTCAATGTAAAAATCCTATAGTAATGTTTATCTGAATATCAATTCAAACTACCCCAAGCATCGAGCTCTGAGTCCCATGCCACGAGCCTTGATCCTTGAGACCCAAACCATAAACACCGAACCTCAAATGAAATATAATAGATTTTAATATCCTGTGGTAATGTATGTTGGAATGTCAATTCAAATTACTTCGAGCATCGAGTCTCGAGCCCCAAATCGCGAACACCGAACACTTAATGATATACAATAGATTTCAATGATAAAATCCTATAGTAATGTATGTTTGAATGTCAACTCGAATTATCCCAAGAATAGATACTTGAGCCCTACACCGCAAACACCGAACCCCTGATAATATACAATAGATTTCGATAGAAAAATCTCGTGGCAATGTATATTGGAATGTTAATTCAAATAACCCCTAGCATCGAGCCCCGAGCCCCAAACCGTGAACACTGAACACTTGATCATATACCATAGACTTCAATGTAAAAATCCTATAGTAATGTTTATCTGAATATCAATTCAAATTACCCCAAGCATCGAGCTCTGAGTCCCATGCCCCGAGCCCTGATCCTTGAGACCCAAACCATAAACACCGAACCTCAGAACATATATAATAGATTTTAATATCCTGTGGCAATGTATGTTGGAATGTCAATTCAAATTACTTCGAGTATCGAGTCTCGAGCTCCTAATCGCGAACACTTGATGATATACGATAGATTTCAATAATAAAATCCTATAGTAATGTATGTTTTAATGTCAATTCAAATTATCCCAAGCATCGATACCTGAGCCCAACACCGCAAACACCGAATCCCTGATAATATACAATAGATTTCGATTGAAAAATCCTGTGGTAATGTATATCGAAATGTTAATTCAAATAACCCCTAGCATCGAGCCCCGAGCCCCAAATCGTGAACACTGAACACTTGATCATATACCATAGACTTCAATTTAAAAATTCTATAGTAATATTTATCTAAATATCAATTCAAACTACCCCAAGCATCGAGCTCTGAGTCCCATGCCCCGAGCCTTGATCCTTGACACCCAAACCATAAACACCGAACCACAGATGATATATAATAGATTTTAATATCTTGTGGTAATGTATGTTGGAATGTCAAATCAAATTACTTTGAGCATCGAGTCTCGAGCCCCAAATCGCGAACACCGAACCACAGATGATATACAATAGATTTCAATAATAAAATACTATACTAATGTATGTTTGAATGTCAATTCAAATTATCCCAAGCATCTATGCCTGAGCCCTACACCACAAAAACCGAACCCCTGATGATATAGAATAGATTTTGATAGAAAAATCCTGTGGTAATGTATATCGGAATGTTAATTCAAATAACCCCTAGCATCGAGCCCCGATCCCCAAACCGTGAACACCGAACACTTGATGATATACCATAGACTTCAATGTAAAAATCCCATAGTAATGTTTATCTGAATATTAATTCAAATTACCCCAAGCATCGAGCTCTGAGTCCCATGCCCCGAGCCTTGATCCTTGAGACCCAAAACATAAACACCGAACCTCAGATGATATATAATAGATTTTAATATCCTGTGGTAATATATCTTGGAATGTCAATTCAAATTACATCGAGCATCGAGTCTCGAGCCCCAAATCGCGAACACCGAACACTTAATGATATACAATAGATTTCAATAATAAAATCCTATAGTAATGTATGTTTGAATGTAAATTTAAATTATCCCAAGCATCGATACATGAGCACTACACCGCAAACATTGAACCCCTGATAATATACAATAGATTTCGATAGAAAAATCATGTGGTAATGTATATTGGAATGTTAATTCAAATAACCCCTAGCATCGAGCCCCTAGCCCAAACCGTGAACACCGAAAACTTGATATACCATAGACTTCAATGTAAAAATCCCATAGTAATGTTTATCTGAATATCAATTCAAATTACCCCAAGCATCGAGCACTGAGTCCCATGCCCCGAGCCTTGATCCTTGACACCCAAACCATAAACACCGAACAACAGATAATATATAATAGATTTTAGTATCCTGCGGTAATGTATGTTGGAATGTCAATTGAAATTACTTTGAGTATCGAGTCTCGAGCCCCAAATCACGAACACTGAACACTTAATGATTTACAATAGATTTTAATGATAAAATCCTATAGTAATGTATATTTGAAAGTCAATTCAAATTATCCCAAGCATCGATTCCTGAGTCCTACACCACAAACACCAAACTCCTGATGATATACAATAGATTTCGATAGAAAAATCATGTGGTAATGTATATCGGAATGTTAATTCAAATAACCCCTAGCATCGAGCCCCGAGCCCCAAACCGTGAACACCGAACACTTGATGATATACCATAGACTTCAATGTAAAAATCCCATAGTAATGTTTATCTGAATATCAATTCAAATTACCCCAAGCATCGAGCTCTGAGTCCCATGCCTCGAGCCTTGATCCTTGAGACACAAACCATAAACACCGAACCTCAGATGTTATATAATAGATTTTAATATCCTATGGTAATGTATGTTGGAATGTCAATTCAAATTAATTCGAGCATCGAGTCTCGAGCCCCAAATCACGAACACCGAACACTTAATGATATACAATAGATTTCAATAATAAAATCTTATAGTAATGTATGTTTGAATGTCAATTCAAATTATCCCAAGCATCGATACCTGAGCCCTACACCACTAACACCGAACCCGTGATAATATACAATAGATTTCGATAGAAAAATCATGTAGTAATGTATATTGGAATGTTAATCCAAATAACCCCTAGCATCAAGCCACGAGCCCCAAACCGTGAACACCGAACACTTGATGATATACCATAGACTTCAATGTAAAAATCACATAGTAATGTTTATCTGAATATCAATTCAAATTACCCCAAGCATCGAGCTATGAGTCCCATGCCCCGAGCCTTGATCCTTGAGACACAAACCATAAACCGAACCTCAGATGATATATAATAGATTTTAATATCCTGTGGTAATGTATGTTGGAATGCCAATTCAAATTACTTCGAGCATTGAGTCTCGAGCCCCAAATCGCGAACACCGAACACCTAATGATATACAATAGATTTCAATAATAAAATCCTATAGTAATGTATGTTTGAATGTCAATTCAAATTATCCCAAGCATCGATACCGGAGCCCTACACCACTAACACCGAACCCGTGATAATATACAATAGATTTCGTTAGAAATATCATGTGGTAATGTATATTGGAATGTTAATCCAAATAACCCCTAGCATCGAGCCCCGAGCCCCAAACCGTGAACACCGAATACTTTATGATATACCATAGACTTCAATTTAAAAATCCCATAGTAATGCTTATCTGAATATCAATTCAAATTACCCCAAGCATCGAGCTCTGAGTCCCATGCCCCGAGCCTTGATCCTTGAGACACAAACCATAAACCGAACCTCAGATGATATATAATAGATTTTAATATCCTGTGGTAATGTATGTTGGAATGTCAATTCAAATTACTTCGAGCATCGAGTCTCGAGCCCCAAATCACGAACAGAACACTTAATGATATACAATAGATTTCAATAATAAAATCCTATAGTAATGTATGTTTGAATGTCAATTCAAATTATCCCAAGCATCGATACTGAGCCCTACACCACAAACACGAACCCACGATAATATACAATAGATTTTGATAGAAAAATCATGTGGTAATGTATATCGGAATGTTAATTCAAATAACCCTAGCATCGAGCCGAGCCCCAAACCGTGAACAGAACACTTGATGATATACCATAGACTTCAATTTAAAAATCCCATAGTAATGTTTAGCTGATTATCAATTCAAATTACCCCAAGCATCGAGCTCTGAGTCCCATGCCCGAGCCTTGATCCTTGAGACCCAAACCATAAACACGAACCTCGGATGATATATAATAGATTTTAATATCCTGTGGTAATGTATGTTGGAATGTCAATTCAAATTACTTGAGCATCGAGTCTCGAGCCCCAAATCGCGAACAGAACACTTAATGATATACAATAGATTTCAATAATAAAATCCTATAGTAATGTATGTTTGAATGTCAATTCAAATTATCCCAAGCATCGATACTGAGCCCTACACCACAAACACCGAACCCACGATAATATACAATAGATTTTGATAGAAAAATCATGTGGTAATGTATATCGGAATGTTAATTCAAATAACCCCTAGCATCGAGCCGGAGCCCAAACCGTGAACAGAACACTTGATGATATACCATAGACTTCAATGTAAAAATCCCATAGTAATGTTTATCTGAATATCAATTCAAATTACCCCAAGCATCGAGCTCTGAGTCCCATGCGAGCCTTGATCCTTGAGACCCAAACCATAAACACGAACCTCGGATGATATATAATAGATTTTAATATCCTGTGGTAATGTATGTTGGAATGTCAATTCAAATTACTTGAGCATCGAGTCTCGAGCCCCAAATCACGAACAGAACACTTAATGATATACAATAGATTTCGATAATCAAATCCTATAGTAATGTATGTTTGAATGTCAATTCAAATTATCCCAAGCATCGATACCTGAGCCCTACACCGCAAACACCGAACCCATGATAATATACAATAGAATTCGATAGAAAAATCCCATGGTAATGTATATCGGAATGTTAATTCAAATAACCCTAGCATCGAGGCCCGAGCCCCAAACCATGAACACCGAACACTTGATGATATACCATAGACTTCAATGTAAAAACCCCATAGTATTTTTTATCTGATTATCAATTCAAATTACCCCAAGCATCGAGCTTTGAGTCCGATTCCCCGAGCCTTTATACTTGAGACCCAAACCATAAACACCAAACCTCAGATGATAAATAATAGATTTTAATATCCTGTGGTAATGTATGTTGGAATGTCAATTCTAATTACTTCGAGCATCGAGTCTCGAGCACCAAATCACGAACACCGAACACTTAATGATATACAATAGATTTCAATAATAAAATCCTATAGTAATGTATGTTTGAATGTAAATTAAAATTATCCCAAGCATCGATACCTGAGCCCTACACCGCAAACACCGAACCCCTGGTAATATACAATTGATTTTGATAGAAAAATCCCGTGGTAATGTATATCGGAATGTTAATTCAAATAACCCCTAGCATCGAGCCCCAAACCGTGAACACCGAACACTTGATGATATACCATAGACTTCAATGTAAAAATCCCATAGTAATGTTTATCTGAATATCAATTCAAATTACCCCAAACATCGAGCTATGAGTCCCATGCCCCGAGCCTTGATCCTTGAGACCCAAACCATAAACACCGAACCTCTTATGATATATAATAGATTTTAATATCCTGTGGTAATGTATGTTGGAATGTCAATTCAAATTACATCGAGCATCGAGTCTCTAGCCCTAAATCGCGAACACCGAACACTTAATGATATACAATAGATTTCAATAATAAAATCCTATAGTAATGTATGTTTGAATGTCAATTCAAATTATCCCAAGCATCAATACCTGAGCCCTACACCGCTAACACCGAACCCCTGATAATATACAATAGATTTCGATAGAAAAATCCCGTGGTAATGTATATCGGAATGTTAATTCAAATAACCCCTAGCATCGAGCCCCGATCCCCAAACCGTGAACACCGAACACTTGATGATATACCATAGACTTCAATGTAAAAATCCCATAGTAATGTTTATCTGAATATCAATTCAAATTATCCCAAGCATCAAGCGCTGAGTCCGATGCCCCGAGCCTTGATACTTGAGACCTAAACCATAAACACCAAACCTCAGATGATAGATAATAGATTTTAATATCCTGTGGTAATGTATGTTGGAATGTCAATTCAAATTACTTCGAGTATCGAGTCTCGAGCCCCAAATCACGAACACTGAACACTTAATGATATACAATAGATTTCAATGATAAAATCCTATAGTAATGTATGTTTGAATGTCAATTCAAATTATCCCAAGCATTGATACCTGAGCCCTACACCGCAAACACATAACCCCTGATAATATACAATAGATTTTGATAGAAAAATCCTGTGGTAATGTATATCGGAATGTTAATTCGAATAACCCCTAGCATCGAGCCCCGAGCCCCAAATCGTGAACACTGAACACTTGATGATATACCATAGACTTCAATGTAAAAATCCTAAAGTAATGTTTATCTGAATATCAATTCAAATTACCCCAAGCATCGAGCTCTGAGTCCCATGCCCCGAGCCTTGATCCTTGAGACCCAAACCATAAACACCGAACCTCAGATAATATATAATAGATTTTAATATCCTTTGGTAATGTATCTTGGGATGTCAATTCAAATTACATCGAGCATCTAGTATCGAGCACCAAATCTCGAACACCGAACACTTAATGATAAACAATACATTTGAATAATAAAATCCTATAGTAATGTATGTTTGAATGTAAATTCAAATTATCCCAAGCATCGATACCTGAGCCCTACACCGCAAACATCGAACCCCTGATAATATATAATAGATTTCGATAGAAAAATCATGTGGTAATGTATATTGGAATGTTAATCCAAATAACCCCTAGCATCGAGCCCCGAGCCCCAAACCGTGAACACTGAACACTTGATCATATACCATAGATTTCAATGTAAAAATCCTATAGTAATGTTTATCTGAATATCAATTCAAAATACCCCAAGCATCGAGCTCTGAGTCCCATGCCTTGAGCCCAGACCCTTCAGACCAAAACTATAAGCACCGAACCTCAGAAGATATATAATAGAATTTAATATCCTGAGGTAATGTATGTTGGCATGTCAATTCAAATTACTTCGAGCATCTAGTCTCGAGCCCAAAATCGCGAACACCGAACACTTGATGATATACGATAGATTTCAATGATAAAAACCTATAGTAATATATGTTTGAATGTCAATTCAAATTATCCCAAGCATCGATGCCTGAGCCCTACACCACAAACACCGAACCCCTGATGATATACAATAGATTTTGATAGAAAAATCCCGTGGCAATGTATATCGGAATGTTAATTGAGCCACGAGCACCAAACCGTGAACACCGAACACTTGAAGATATACCATAGACTTCAATGTAAAAATACCATAGTAATATTTATCTGAATATCAATTCAAATTACCCCAAGCATCGAGCTCTGAGTCCCATGCCCCGAGCCTTGATCCTTGAGACTCAAACCATAAACACCGAACCTCTGATGATATATAATAGATTTTAATATCCCGTGGCAATGTATGTTGGAATGTCAATTCAAATTACTTCGAGTATCGAGTCTCGAGCTCCAAATCCCGAACACCAAACACTTAATTATATACAATAGATTTCAATAATAAAATCCTATAGTAATGTATATTTGAATGTCAATTCAAAGTATCCCAAGCATCGATACCTGAGCCCTACACCGCAAACACCGAACCCCTGATAATATACAATAGATTTTGATAGAAAAATCATGTGGTAATGTATATCGGAATGTTAATTCAAATAACCCTAGCATCGAGCCGAGCCCCAAACCGTGAACAGAACACTTGATGATATACCATAGACTTCAATGTAAAAATCCCATAGTAATGTTTATCTGAATATCAATTCAAATTACCCCAAGCATCGAGCTCTGAGTCCCATGCCCCGAGCCTTGATCCTTGAGACCCAAACCATAAACACCGAACCTCAGATGATATATAATAGATTTTAATATCCTGTGGTAATGTATCTTGAAATGTCAATTCAAATTGCATCGAGCATCGAGTCTCGAGCCCCAAATTGCGAACACCGAACACTTAATGATATACAATAGATTTCAATAATAAAATCCTATAGTAATGTATGTTTGAATGTCAATTCAAATTATCTCAAGCATCGATACCTGAGCCCTACACCGCAAACACCGAACCCCTGATAATATACAATAGATTTCAGTAGAAAAATCTCGTGGTAATGTATATCGGAATGTTAATTCAAATAACCCCTAGCATCGAGCCCCGAGCCCAAAACCGCGAACACCGAACACTTGATGATATACCATAGACTTCAATGTAAAAATCCCATAGTAATGTTTATCTGAATATCAATTCAAATTACCCAAAGCATCGAGCTCTGAGTCCCAAACCATAAACACCAAACCTCAGATGATATATAATAGATTTTAATATCCTGTGGTAATGTATGTTGGAATGTCAATTCAAATTACATCGAGCATCGAGCATCGAGTCTCGAGCCCCAAATCGCAAACACCGAACACTTAATGATGTACAATAGATTTCAATAATAAAATCCTATTGTAATGTATGTTTGAATGTAAATTCAAATTAACCCAAGCATCGATACCTGAGCCCTACACCGCAAATATCGAACCCCTGATAATATACAATAGATTTCGATAGAAAAATCTCGTGGCAATGTATATCGGAATGTTAATTCAATTAACCCCTAGCATTGAGCATCGAGCCCCAAACCGTCAACACCGAACACTTGAAGATATACCATAGACTTCAATGTAAAAATACCATAGTAATATTTATCTGAATATCAATTCAAATTACCCCAAGCATCGAGCTCTGAGTCCCATGCCCCGAGCCTTGATCCTTGAGACCCAAACCACAAACACCGAACCTCAGATGATATATAATAGATTTTAATATCCTGTGGTAATGTATGTTGGAATGTCAATTTAAATTACTTCGAGCATCTAGTCTCGAGCCCCAAATCGCGAACACCGAACACTTAATGATATACAATAGATTTCAATAATAAAATCCTATAGTAATGTATGTTTGAATGTCAATTCAAATTATCCCAAGCATCGATACCTGAGCCCTACACCGCTAACACCGAACCCCTGATAATATACAATAGATTTAGATAGAAAAATCCCGTGGAAATGTATATCGGAATGTTAATTCAAATAACCCCGAGCCCCAAATCGTGAACACCGAACACTTGATGATATACCATAGACTTCAATGTAAAACTCCCATAGTAATGTTTATCTGAATATCAATTTAAATTACCACAAGCATCGAGCTCTGAGTCCCATTCCCCGAGCCTTGATCCTTGAGACACAAACCATAAACACCGAACCTCAGATGATATATAATAGATTTTAATATCCTGTGGTAATGTATGTTGGAATGTCAATTCAAATTACTTCGAGCATCGAGTCTCGAGCACCAAATCACAAACACCGAACACTTAATGATATACAATAGATTTCAATAATAAAATCCTATAGTAATGTATGTTTGAATGTCAATTCAAATTATCCCAAGCATCAATACCTGAGCCCTACACCGCTAACACCGAACCCCTGATAATATACACTAGATTTTGATAGAAAAATCACGTGGTAATGTATATCGGAATGTTAATTCAAATAACCCTAGCATCGAGCCGAGCCCCAAACCGTGAACACCGAACACTTGATGATATACCATAGACTTCAATGTAAAAATACCATAGTAATGTTTATCTGAATATCAATTCAAATAACCCCAAGCATCGAGCTCTGTGTCCCATGACCCAAGCCTTGATCCTTGAGACCCAAACCATAAACACCGAACCTCAGATGATATATAATAGATTTTAAAATCCTGTGGTAATGTATGTTGGAATGTCAATTCAAATTACTTGAGCATCGAGTCTCGAGCCCCAAATCGCGAACAGAACACTTAATGATATACAATAGATTTCAATAATAAAATCCTATAGTAATGTATGTTTGAATGTCAATTCAAATTATCTCAAGCATCGATACGAGCCCTACACCACAAACACGAACCACGATAATATACAATAGATTTTGATAGAAAAATCATGTGGTAATGTATATCGGAATGTTAATTCAAATAACCCTAGCATCGAGCCGGAGCCCCAAACCGTGAACAGAACACTTGATGATATACCATAGACTTCAATGTAAAAATCCCATAGTAATGTTTATCTGAATATCAATTCAAATTACCCCAAGCATCGAGCTCGAGTCCCATGCCAGGAGCCTTGATCCTTGAGACCCAAACCATAAACAGCGAGGCTCAAATGAAATATAATAGATTTTAATATCCTGTGGTAATGTATGTTGGAATGTCAATTCAAATTACTTGGAGCATCGAGTCTCGAACGCCAAATCGCGAACAGAACACTTAATGATATACAATAGATTTCAATAATAAAATCCTATAGTAATGTATGTTTGAATGTCAATTCAAATTATCCCAAGCATTGATACCTGAGCCCTACACCACAAACAGACCCACGATAATATACAATAGATTTCGATAGAAAAATCACGTGGTAATGTATATCGGAATGTTAATTCAAATAACCCCTAGCATCGAGGCCCGAGCCCCAAACCATGAACACCGAACACTTGATGATATACCACACACTTCAATGTAAAAATCCTGTAGTAATGTTTATCTGAATATCAATTCAAATTACCCCAAGCATCGAGCTCTGAGCCCCATGCCCCGAGCCTTGATCCTTGACACCCAAACCATAAACACCGAACAACAGATAATATATAATAGATTTTAATATCCTGTGGTAATATATGTTGGAATGTCAATTTAAATTACTTCGAGTATCGAGTCTCGAGCCCCAAATCACGAACACTGAACACTTAATGATATACAATAGATTTCAAGGATAAAATCCTATAGTAATGTATGTTTGAATGTCAATTCAAATTATCCCAAGCATCGATACCTGAGCCCTACACCGCAAACACCGAAACCCTGATAATATACAATAGATTTCGATTGAAAAATCCTGTAGTAATGTATATCGAAATGTTAATTCAAATAAACCCTAGCAACGAGCCCCGAGCCCCAAATCGTGAACATTGAACACTTGATCATATACCATAGACTTCAATGTAAAAATCCTATAGTAATGTTTATCTGATTATCAATTCAAATTACCCCAAGCATCGAGCTCTGAGTCCCATGCCCCGAGCCTTGATCCTTGAGACTCAAACCATAAACACCGAACCTCTGATGATATATAATAGATTTTAATATCCTGTGGCAATGTATGTTGGAATGTCAATTCAAATTACTTCGAGTATCGAGTCTCGAGCTCCTAATCGCGAACACCGAACACTTAATGATATACAACAAATTTCAATGATAAAATCCTATAGTAATGTATGTTTGAATGTCAATTCAAATTACCCCAAGCATCGATACTTGAGCCCTACACCACAAACACCGAACCCCTGATGATATACAATAGATTTTGATTGAAAAATCCTGTGGTAATGTATATCGGAATGTTAATTCAAATAACCCTTAGCATCGAGCCCCGATCCCCAATCCGTGAACACCGAACACTTGATGATATACCATAGACTTCAATGTAAAAATCCCATAGTAATTTTTATCTGAATGTCAAATCAAATTACCCCAAGCATCGAGCTTTGAGTCCCATGCCCCGAGCCCTGATCCTTGAGACCCAAACCATAAACACCGAACCTCAGATGATATATAATATAATTTAATATCCTGTGGTAATGTATGTTGGAATGTCAATTCAAATTACTTCGAGCATCTAGTCTCGAGCCCCAAATCGCGAACACTTGATGATATACGATAGATTTCAATGATAAAAACCTATAGTAATGTATGTTTGAATGTAAATTCAAATTACCACATGCCTCTATATCTGAGCCCTACACAACTAACACTGAACCCGTGATAATATAAATCCATTTCGATAGAAAAATCATGTAGTAATGTATATTGGAATGTTAATTCAAATAACCCTCGCATCGAGCCCCGCGCCCCAACCCGTGAACATCGAACACTTGATGCTATACCATAGTCTTCAATGTAAAAATCCCATAGTAATTTTTATGTGAATATCAATTCAAATTACCCCAAGCATCGAGCTCTGAGTCCCATGCCCGAGCCTTGATCCTTGAGACCCAAACCATAAACACGAACCTCGGATGATATATAATAGATTTTAATATCCCATGGTAATGTATGTTGGAATGTCAATTCAAATTACTTGAGCATCGAGTCTCGAGCGCCAAATCGCGAACACGGAACACTTAATGATATACAATAGATTTCAATAATAAAAGCCTATAGTAATGTATGTTTGAATGTCAATTCAAAGTATCCCAAGCATCGATGCCTGAGCCCTACACCACAAACACCGAAACCTTGATAATATACAATAGATTTCGATTGAAAAATCCTGTGGTAATGTATATCGAAATGTTAATTCAAATAACCCCTAGCATCGAGCCCCGAGCCCCAAACCGTGAACACCGAACACTTGATCATATACCATAGACTTCAATGTAAAAATCCTATAGTAATGTTTATCTGAATATCAATTCAAATTACCCCAAGCATCGAGCTCTGAGTCCCATGCCCCGAGCCCTGATCCTTGAGACCCAAACCATAAACACCGAACCTCAGAACATATATAATAGGATTTAATATCCTGTGGTAATGTATGTTGGAATGTCAATTCAAATTACTTCGAGCATCTAGTCTCGAGCCCCAAATCGCGAACACTTGATGATATACGATAGATTTCAATGATAAAAACCTATAGTAATGTATGTTTGAATGTAAATTCAAATTATCCCAAGCATCGATGCCTGAGCCCTACACCACAAACACCGAACCCCTGATGATATACAATAGATTTTGATAGAAAAATCTTGTGGTAATGTATATCAGAATGTTAATTCAAATAAACCCTAGCATCGAGCCCCGAGCCCCAAACCGTGAACACTGAACACTTGATCATATACCATAGACTTCAATGTAAAAATCCTATAGTAATGTTTATCTGAATATCAATTCAAATTACCCTAAGCATCGGGCTCTGAGTCCCATGCCCGAGCCCTGATCTTTGAGACCCAAACCATAAACACCGAACCTCAGAAGATATATAATAGAATTTAATATCCTATGGTAATGTATGTTGGAATGTCAATTCAAATTACTTCGAGCATCGAGTCTCGAGCCCCTGATCGCGAACACCGAACACTTAATGACATATAATAGATTTCAATGATAAAATCCTATAGTAATGTATGTTTGAATGTCAATTCAAAGTATCCCAAGCATCGATACCTGAGCCCTACACCGCAAACACCGAACCCCTGATAATATACAATAGATTTTGATAGAAAAATCCTGTGGTAATGTATATCGGAATGTTAATTCAAATAACCCCTAGCATCGAGCCCCGAACCCCAAACCGTGAACACCGAACACTTGATCATATACCATAGACTTCAATGTTAAAATCCTATAGTAATGTTTATCTGAATATCAATTCAAATTACCCCAAGCATCGAGCTCTGAGTCCCATGCCCCAGGCCCTGATCCTTGAGACCCAAACAATAAACACCGAACCTCATTAGATATATAATAGAATTTAATATCCTGTGGTAATGTGTTGGAATGTCAATTCAAATTACTTCGAGCATCTAGTCTCGAGCCCAAAATCGCGAACACCGAACATTTGATGATATACGATAGATTTCAATGATAAAAAACTATAGTAATGTATGTTTGAATGTCAATTCAAATTATCCCAAGCATCGATGCCTGAGCCCTACAACACAAACACAGAACCCCTGATGATATAGAATAGATTTTGATAGAAAAATCCTATGGTAATGTATATCGGAATGTTAATTCAAATAACCCCTAGCATCGAGCCCCGAGCCCCAAACCGTGAACACTGAACACTTGATCATATACCATAGACTTCAATGTAAAAATCCTATAGTAATGTTTATCTGAATATCAATTCAAATTACCCCAAGCATCGAGCTCTGAGTCCCATGCCCGAGCCCTGATCCTTGAGACCCAAACCATAAACACCGAACCTCAGAACATATATAATAGGATTTAATATCCTGTGGTAATGTATGTTGGAATGTCAATTCAAATTACTTCGAGCATCTAGTCTCGAGCCCAAAATCGCGAACACCGAACACTTGATGATATACGGTAGATTTCAATGATAAAAACCTATAATAATATATGTTTGAATGTCAACTCAAATTATCCCAAGCATCGATACTTGAGCCCTACACCGCAAACACCGAAACCCTGATAATATACAATAGATTTCGATTGAAAAATCCTGTGGTAATGTATATCAAAATGTTAATTCAAATAACCCCTAGCATCCAGCCCCGAGCCCCAAACCGTGAACACTGAACACTTGATCATATACCATAGACATCAATGTAAAAATCCTATAGTAATATTTATCTGAATATCAATTCAAATTACCCCAAGCATCGAGCTCTGAGTCCCATTTTCGAGCCCTGATCCTTGAGACCCAAACCATAAACACCGAACCTCAGAAGATATATAATAGAATTTAATATCCTGTGGTAATGTATGTTGGAATGTCAATTCAAATTACTTCGAGCATCGAGTCTCTAGCCCCTAATCGCGAACACCGAACACTTAATGACATACAATAGATTTCAATGATAAAATCCTATAGTAATGTATGTTTGAATGTCAATTCAAATTATCCCAAGCATCGATGTCTGAGCCCTACACCGCAAACACCGAACTCCTGATGATATACAATAGATTTTGATAGAAAAATCATGTGGTAATGTATATCGGAATGTTAATTCAAATAACACCTAGCATTGAGCCCCGAGCCCCAAACCGTGAACACTGAACACTTGATGATATACCATAAACTTCAATTTAAAAATCCCATAGTAATTTTTATCTGAATATCAATTCAAATTAACCCAAGCATCGAGCTCTGAGTCACATGCCCCGACCCCTGATCATTGAGACCCAAACCATAAACACCAAACCTCAGATGATATATTATAGAATTTAATATCCTGTGGTAATGTATGTTGGAATGTCAATTCAAATTACTTTGATTATCGAGTCTCGAGCCCCTAATCGCGAACACTTGATGATATACGATAGATTTCAATGATAAAATCCTATAGTAATGTATGTTTGAATGTCAACTCAAATTATCCCAAGCATCGATACTTGAGCCCTACACCGCAAACACCGAACCCCTGATAATATACAATAGATTTAGATAGAAAAATCCCGTGGTAATGTATATCGGAATGTTAATTCAAATAACCCCGAGCCCCAAACCGTGAACACCGAACACTTGATGATATACCATAGACTTCAATGTAAAAATCCCATAGTAATGTTTATCTGAATATCAATTCAAATTACCCCAAGCATCGAGCTCTGACTCCCATGCCCCGAGCCCTGATCCTTGAGACCCAAACCACAAACACCGAACCTCAGATGATAGATAACAGATTTTAATATCCTGTGGTAATGTATGTTGGAATGTCAATTCAAATTACTTCGAGCATCGAATCTCGAGCCCCAAATCGCGAACACCGAACACTTAATGATATACAATAGATTTCAATAATAAAATCCTATAGTAATGTATGTTTGAATGTCAACTCAAATTATCCCAAGCATCGATACCTGAGCCCTACACCGCAAACACCGAACCCCTAATGATATAGAATAGATTTTGATAGAAAAATCCAGTAGTAATGTGTATCGGAATATTAATTAAAATAACCCGTAGCTTCGAGCCCCGATCCCGAAACCGTGAAAACCGAACACTTGATGATATACCATAGACTTCAATGTAAAAATCCCATAGTAATGTTTATCTGATTATCAATTCAAATTACCCCAAGCATCGAGCTCTGACTCCCAGTCCCGAGCCCTGATCCTTGAGACCCAAACCACAAACACCAAACCTCAGATGATATATAATAGATTTTAATATCCTGTGGTAATGTATGTTGGAATGTCAATTCAAATTACTTCGAGTATCGAGTCTCGAGCCCCAAATCGCCAACAGCGAACACTTAATGACATACAATAGATTTCAATGATAAAATCCTATAGTAATGTATGTTTGAATGTCAACTCAAATTATCCCAAGCATCGATACTTGAGCCCAACACCGCAAACATCGAATCCCTGATAATATACAATAGATTTCGATTGAAAAATCCTGTGGTAATGTATATCGAAATGTTAATTCAAATAACCCCTAGCATCGAGCCCCGAGCCCCAAACCGTGAACACTGAACACTTGATCATATACCATAGACTTCAATGTAAAAATCCTATAGTAATGTTTAGCTGAATATCAATTCAAATTACCCCAAGCATCGAGCTCTGAGTCCCATGCCCGAGCCCTGATCCTTGAGACCCAAACCATAAACACCGAACCTCAGAAGATATATAATAGAATTTAATATCCTGTGGTAATGTATGTTGGAATGTCAATTCAAATTACTTCGAGCATCGAGTCTCGAGCCCCTAATCGCGAACACCGAACACTTAATGACATACAATAGATTTCAATGATAAAATCCTATAGTAATGTATGTTTGAATGTCAATTCAAATTATCCCAAGCATCGATGCCTGAGCCCTACACCACAAACACCGAACTCCTGATGATATACAATAGGATTTGATAGAAAAATCCTATGGTAATGTATATCGAAATGTTAATTCAAATAACCCCTAGCATCGAGCCCCGATCCCCAATCCGTGAACACCGAACACTTGATGATATACAATAGACTTCAATGTAAAAATCCCATAGTAATTTTTATCTGAATGTCAAATCAAATTATCCCAAGCATTGAGCTTTGAGTCGCATACCCCGAGCCCTGATCCTTGAGACCCAAACCATAAACACCGAACCTCTGATGATATATAATAGCTTTTAATATCCTGTGGCAATGTACGTTGGAATGTCAATTCAAATTACTTCGAGTATCGAGTATCGAGTCTCGAGCTCCTAATCGCGAACACCGAACACTTAATGATATACAATAGATTTCAATGATAAAAACCTATAGTAATATACGTTTGAATGTCAACTCAAATTATCCCAGGCATCGATACCTGAGCCCTACACCACAAACACTGAAACCCTGATAATATACAATAGATTTCGATTGAAAAATCTTGTGGTAATGTATATCGAAATGTTAATTCAAATAAGCCCTAGCACTGAGCCCGAGCCCCAAACCGTGAACACTGAACACTTGATCATATACCATAGACTTCAATGTAAAAATCCTTTAGTAATGTTTATCTGAATATCAATTCAAATTACCCCAAGCATCGAGCTCTGAGTCCCATGCCCCGAGCCCTGATCCTTGAGACCCAAACCATAAACACCGAACCTCAGAACATATATAATAGGATTTAATATCCTGTGGTAATGTATGTTGGAATGTCAATTCTAATT
Organism: Anisodus acutangulus; assembly: GCA_029783415.1. Taxonomy (NCBI): domain Eukaryota; kingdom Viridiplantae; phylum Streptophyta; class Magnoliopsida; order Solanales; family Solanaceae; genus Anisodus; species Anisodus acutangulus. The sequence continues at coordinate 29,171,716 of CM056503.1, read as the reverse complement.
ACTTCGAGCATCTAGTCTCGAGCCCCAAATCGCGAACACCGAACACTTGATGATATACAATAGATTTCAATAATAAAATCCTATAGTAATGTATGTTTGAATGTCAATTCAAATTATCCCAAGCATCGATACCTGAGCCCTACACCGCAAACACCAAACCCCTGATAATATACAATAGATTTTGATAGAAAAATCCTGTGGTAATGTATATCGGAATGTTAATTCAAATAACCCCTAGCATCGAGCCCCGAGCCCCAAACCGTGAACACTAAGCACTTGATGATATACCATAGACTTCAATGTAAAAATCCTAAAGTAATGTTTATCTGAATATCAATTCAAATTACCCCAAGCATCGAGCTCTGAGTCCCATGCCCCGAGCCTTGATCCTTGAGACCCAAACCATAAACACCGAACCTCAGATGATAAATAATAGATTTTAATATCCTGTGGTAATGTATGTTGGAATGTCAATTCTAATTACTTCGAGCATCTAGTCTCGAGCCCCAAATCGCGAACACCGAACACTTGATGATATACAATAGATTTCAATAATAAAATCCTATAGTAATGTATGTTTGAATGTCAATTCAAATTATCCCAAGCATCGATACCTGAGCCCTACACCGCAAACACCGAACCCCTGATAATATACAATAGATTTTGATAGAAAAATCATGTGGTAATGTATATTGGAATGTTAATTCAAATAACCCAAGCATCGAGCCCCGAGCCCCAAACCGTGAACACCGAACACTTGATGATATACCATAGACTTCAATGTAAAAATCCCATAGTAATGTTTATCTGAATATCAATTCAAATTACCCCAAGCATCGAGCTCTGACTCCCATGCCCCGAGCCCTGATCCTTGAGACCCAAACCACAAACACCGAACCTCAGATGATAGATAACAGATTTTAATATCCTGTGGTAATGTATGTTGGAATGTCAATTCAAATTACTTCGAGCATCGAATCTCGAGCCCCAAATCGCGAACACCGAACACTTAATGATATACAACAAATTTCAATGATAAAATCCTATAGTAATGTATGTTTGAATGTCAACTCAAATTATCCCAAGCATCGATACTTGAGCCCTACACCACAAACACTGAAATCCTGATAATATACAATAGATTTTGATTGAAAAATCCTGTGGTAATGTATATCGGAATGTTAATTCAAATAACCCCTAGCATCGAGCACAGAGCCCCAAACCGTGAACACTGAACACTTGATCATATACCATAGACTTCAATGTCAAAATCCTATAGTAATGTTTATCTGAATATCAATTCAAATTAACCCAAGCAATCGAGCTCTGAGTCCCATGCCCCGAGCCCTGATCCTTGAGACCCAAACCATAAACACCAAACCTCAGAACATATATAATAGGATTTAATATCCTGTGGTAATGTATGTTGGAATGTCAATTCAAATTACATCGAGCATCGAGTCTCGAGCGCCAAATCGCGAACACCGAACACTTAATGATATACAATAGATTTCAACAATAAAATCCTATAGTAATGTATGTTTGAATGTCAATTCAAATAATCCCAAGCATCGATACCTGAGCCCTACACCACAAACAACGAACCCCTGATGATATAGAATAGATTTTGATAGAAAAATCCTGTGGTAATGTATATCGGAATGTTAATTCAAATAACCCCTAGCATCGAGCCCCAAACCGTGAACACAAACACTTGATGATATACCATAGACTTCAATGTAAAAATCCCATAGTAATGTTTATCTGAATATCAATTCAAATTACCCCAAGCATCGAGCTCTGAGTCCCATGCCCCGAGCCCTGATCCTTGAGACCCAAACCATAAACACCGAACCTCAGAAGATATATAATAGAATTTAATATCCTGTGGTAATGTATGTTGGAATGTCAATTCAAATTACTTTGAGTATCGAGTATCGAGTCTCGAGCTCCTAATCGCGAACACCAAACACTTAATGATATACCATAGATTTCAATAATAAAATCCTATAGTAATGTATGTTTGAATGTCAATTCAAATTATCCCAAGCATCGATACCTGAGCCCTACACCGCAAACATCGAACCCCTGATAATATATAATAGATTTCGATAGAAAAATCATGTGGTAATGTATATCGGAATGTTAATTCAAATAACCCCTTGCATCGAGCCCCACACCGTGAACACCGAAGACTTGATGATATACCATAGACGTCAATGTAAAAATCCTATAGTAATGTTTATCAGAATATCAATTCAAATTACCCCAAGCATCGAGCTCTGAGTCCCATGCCTCGAACCTTGATCCTTGAGACACAAACCATAAACACCGAACCTCAGATGATATATAATAGATTTTAATATCCTGTGGTAATGTATGTTGGAATATCAATTCAAATTACTTTGAGCATCGAGTCTCGAGCACCAAATCACGAACAACGAACACTTAATGATATACAATAGATTTCAATGATAAAATCCTATAGTAATGTATGTTTGAATGTCAATTCAAATTATCCCAAGCATCGATACTTGAGCCCTACACCGCAAACACCGAAACCCTGATGATATACAATAGATTTCGATTGAAAAATCCAGTGGTAATGTATATCGAAATGTTAATTCAAACAACTCCTAGCATCGAGCCCCGAGCCCCAAACCGTGAACACTGAACACTTGATCATATACCATAGACTTCAATGTAAAAATCCTATAGTAATGTTTATCTGAATATCAATTCAAATTACCCCAAGCATCGAGCTCTGAGTCCCATGCCCGAGCCCTGATCCTTGAGACCCAAACCATAAACACCGAACCTCAGAAGATATATAATAGAATTTAATATCCTATGGTAATGTATGTTGGAATGTCAATTCAAATTACTTCGAGCATCGAGTCTCGAGCCCCTAATCGCGAACACCGAACACTTAATGACATACAATAGATTTCAATGATAAAATCCTATAGTAATGTATGTTTGAATGTCAATTCAAATTATCCCAAGCATCGATACTTGAGCCCTACACGGCTAAAACACGAACCCCTGATGATATACAATAGATTTTGATAGAAAATCCCGTGGTAATGTATATTGGAATGTTAATTCAAATAACCCCTAGCATCGAGCCCCGAGCCCCAAACCGTGAACACCGAACACTTGATGATATACCATAGACTTCAATGTAAAAATCCCATAGTAATGTTTATCTGAATATCAATTCAAATTACCCCAAGCATCGAGCTCTGAGTCCCATGCCCCGAGCCTTGATCCTTGAGATCCAAACCATAAACACCGAACCTCTGATGATATATAATTGATTTTAATATCCTGTGGCAATGTATGTTGGAATGTCAATTCAAATTACTTCGAGTATCGAGTCTCGAGCCCCTAATCGCGAACACCGAACACTTAATGACATACAATAGATTTCAATGATAAAATCCTATAGTAATGTATGTTTGAATGTCAACTCAAATTATCCCAAGCATCGATACTTGAGCCCTACACCGCAAACACCGAAACCCTGATAATATACAATAGATTTCGATTGAAAAATCCTGTGGTAATGTATATCGAAATGTTAATTCAAATAACCCCTAGCATCGAGCCCCGAGCCCCAAACCGTGAACACTGAACACTTGATCATATACCATAGACTTCAATGTAAAAATCCTATAGTAATGTTTATCTGAATATCAATTCAAATTACCCCAAGCATCGAGCTCTGAGTCCCATGCCCGAGCCCTGATCCTTGAGACCCAAACCATAAACACCGAACCTCAGAAGATATATAATAGAATTTAATATCCTGTGGTAATGTATGTTGGAATGTCAATTCAAATTACTTCGAGCATCGAGTCTCGAGCCCCAAATCGCGAACACCGAACACTTGATGATATACGATAGATTTCAATGATAAAAACCTATAGTAATGTATGTTTGAATGTCAATTCAAATTATCCCAAGCATCGATGCCTGAGCCCTACACCACAAACACAGAACCCCTGATGATATAGAATAGATTTTGATAGAAAAATCCTGTGGTAATGTATATCGGAATGTTAATTCAAATAACCCCTACCATCGAGCCCCGAACCCCAAACCGTGAACACCGAACACTTGATCATATACCATAGACTTCAATGTAAAAATCCTATAGTAATGTTTATCTGAATATCAATTCAAATTACCCCAAGCATCGAGCTCTGAGTCCCATGCCCCGACCCCTGATCCTTGAGACCCAAACCATAAACACCGAACCTCAGATGATATATTATAGAATTTAATATCCTGTGGTAATGTATGTTGGAATGTCAATTCAAATTACTTCGAGCATCTAGTCTCGAGCCCCAAATCGCGAACACCGAACACTTAATGATATACAATAGATTTCAATAATATAATCCTATAGTAATGTATGTTTGAATGTAAATTCAAATTATCCCAAGCATCGATACCGGAGCCCTACACCGCTAACACCGAACCCCTGATAATATACAATAGATTTCGATAGAAAAATCATGAGGTAATGTATATCGGAATGTTAATTCAAATAACTCCTAGCATCGAGCCCCGAGCCCCAAACCGTGAACACCGTACACTTGATGATATACCATAGACTTCAATGTAAAAATCCCATAGTAATGTTTATCTGAATATCAATTCAAATTACCCCAAGCATCGAGCTCTGAGTCCCATGCCCGAGCCCTGATCCTTGAGACCCAAACCATAAACACCGAACCTCAGAAGATATATAATAGAATTTAATATCCTGTGGTAATGTATGTTGGAATGTCAATTCAAATTACTTCGAGCATCGAGTCTCGAGCCCCTAATCGCGAACACCGAACACTTAATGACATACAATAGATTTCAATGATAAAATCCTATAGTAATGTATGTTTGAATGTCAATTCAAATTATCCCAAGCATCGATACTTGAGCCCTACACCGCAAACACCGAACCCCTGATAATATACAATAGATTTTGATAGAAAAATCCTGTGGTAATGTATATCGGAATGTTAATCCAAATAACCCCTAGCATCGAGCCCCGAGCCCCAAACCGTGAACACCGAACACTTGATGATATACCATATACTTCAATGTAAAAATCCCATAGTAATGTTTATCTGAATATCAATTCAAATTACCCTAAGCATCGAGCTCTGAGTCCCATGCCTCGAGCCTTGATCCTTGAGACACAAACCATAAACACCGAACCTCAGATGTTATATAATAGATTTTAATATCCTGTGGTAATGTATGTTGGAATGTCAATTCAAATTACTTCGAGCATCGAGTCTCGAGCCCCAAATCACGAACACCGAACACTTAATGATATACAATAGATTTCAATAATAAAATCCTATAGTAATGTATGTTTGAATGTCAATTCAAATTATCCCAAGCATCGATACCTGAGCCCTACACCGCTAACACCGAACCCCTGATAATATACAATAGATTTTGATAGAAAAATCCCGTGGTAATGTATATCGGAATGTTAATTCAAATAACCCCTAGCATCGAGCCCCAAACCGTGAACACCGAAGACTTGATGATATACCATAGACTTCAATGTAAAAATCCCATAGTAATGTTTATTTGAATATCAATTCAAATTACCCCAAGCATCGAGCTCTGAGTCCCATGCCCCGAGGCTTGATCCTTGAGACCCAAACCATAAACACCGAACCTCAGATGATATATAATAGATTTTAAAATCCTGTGGTAATGTATGTTGGAATGTCAATTCAAATTACTTCGAGCATCGAGTCTCGAGCACCAAATCACGAACACCGAACACTTAATCATATACAATAGATTTCAATAATAAAATCCTATAGTAATGTATGTTTGAATGTCAATTCAAATTATCCCAAGCATCGATACATGAGCCCTACACCGCTAACACCGAACCCCTGATAATATACAATAGATTTTGATAGAAAAATCCCGTGGTAATGTATATCGGAATGTTAATTCAAATAACTCCTAGCATCGAGCCCCGAGCCCCAAACCGTGAACACCGAACACTTGATGATATACCATAGACTTCAATGTAAAAATCCCATAGTAATGTTTATCTGAATATCAATTCAAATTACCCCAAGCATCGAGCTCTGAGTCCCATGCCCCGAGCCTTGATCCTTGAGACATAAACCATAAACACCGAACCTCAGATGATATATAATAGATTTTAAAATCCTGTGGTAATGTATGTTGGAATGTTAATTCCAATTACTTCGAGCAACGAGTCTCGAGCACCAAATCACGAACACCGAATACTTAATGATATATAATAGATTTCAATAATAAAATCCTATAGTAATGTATGTTTGAATGTCAATTCAAATTATCCCAAGCATCGATGCCTGAGCCCTACACCACAAACACCGAACCTCGGATGATATACAATAGATTTTGATAAAAAAAATCCTGTGGTAATGTATATTGGAATGTTAATTCAAATAACCCCTAGCATCGAGCCTGAGCCCCAAACCGTGAACACCGAACACTTGATGATATACCATAGACTTCAATGTAAAAATCCCATAGTAATGTTTATCTGAATATCAATTCAAATTACCCCAAGCATCGAGCTCTGAGTCCCATGCCCCGAGCCTTGATCCTTGAGACCCAAACCATAAACACCGAACCTCAGATGATATATAATAGATTTTAATATCCTGTGGTAATGTATGTTGGAATGTCAATTCAAATTACATCGAGCATCGAGTCTCGAGCCCCAAATCGCGAACACCGAACACTTAATGATATACAATAGATTTCAATAATAAAATCCTATAGTAATGTATGTTTGAATGTAAATTCAAATTATCCCAAGCATCGATACCTGAGCCCTACACCGCAAACATCGAACCCGTGATAATATAAAATAGATTTCGATAGAAAAATCATGTGGTAATGTATATTGGAATGTTAATTCAAATAACCCCTAGCATCGAGCCCCTAGCCCCAAACCGTGAACACCGAACACTTGATGATATACCATAGACTTCAATGTAAAAATCCCATAGTAATGTTTATCTGAATATCAATTCAAATTACCCCAAGCATCGAGCTCTGAGTCCCATGCCTCGAGCCTTGATCCTTGAGACCCAAACCATAAACACCGAACCTCAGATGATATATAATAGATTTTAAAATCCTGTGGTAATGTATGTTGGAATGTCAATTCAAATTACTTCGAGCATCGAGTCTCGAGCACCAAATCACGAACACCGAACACTTAATGATATACAATAGATTTCAATAATAAAATCCTATAGTAATGTATGTTTGAATGTCAATTCAAATTATCCCAAGCATCGATACATGAGCCCTACACTAAACACCGAACCCCTGATGATATACAATAGATTTTGATAGAAAAATCACGTGGCAATGTATATCGGAATGTTAATTGAGCCACGAGCCCCAAACCGTGAACACCGAACACTTGATGATATACCATAGACTTCAATGTAAAAATCCCATAGTAATGTTTATCTGAATATCAATTCAAATTACCCCAAGCATCGAGCTCTGAGTCCCATGCCCCGAGCCTTGATCCTTGAGACCCAAACCATAAACACCGAACCTCAGATGATATATAATAGATTTTAATATCCTGTGGTAATGTATGTTGGAATGTCAATTCAAATTACTTCGAGCATCGAGTCTCGAGCCCCAAATCGCGAACACCGAACACTTAATGATATACAATAGATTTCAATAATAAAATCCTATAGTAATGTATGTTTGAATGTCAATTCAAATTATCCCAAGCATCGATACCTGAGCCCTACACCGCTAACACCGAACCCCTGATAATATACAATAGATTTCGATAGAAAAATCATGTGGTAATGTATATTGGAATGTTAATTCAAATAACCCCTAGCATCGAGCCCCGAGCCCCAAACCGTGAACACCGAACACTTGATGATATACCATAGACTTCAATGTAAAAATCCCATAGTAATGTTTATCTGAATATCAATTCAAATTACCCCAAGCATCGAGCTCTGAGTCCCATGCCCCGAGCCTTGATCCTTGAGACCCAAACCATAAACACCGAACCTCAGATGATATATAATAGATTTTAATATCCTGTGGTAATGTATGTTGGAATGTCAATTCAAATTACTTCGAGCATCGAGTCTCGAGCCCCAAATCGCGAACACCGAACACTTAATGATATACAATAGATTTCAATAATAAAATCCTATAGTAATGTATGTTTGAATGTAAATTCAAATTATCCCAAGCATCGATACATGAGCCCTACACCGCAAACATCGAACCCCTGATAATATACAATAGATTTCGATAGAAAAATCATGTGGTAATGTATATTGGAATGTTAATTCAAATAACCCCTAGCATCGAGCCCCTAGCCCAAACCGTGAACACCGAAAACTTGATATACCATAGACTTCAATGTAAAAATCCCATAGTAATGTTTATCTGAATATCAATTCAAATTACCCCAAGCATCGAGCACTGAGTCCCATGCCCCGAGCCTTGATCCTTGAGACCCAAACCATAAACACCGAACCTCAGATGATATATAATAGATTTTAAAATCCTGTGGTAATGTATGTTGGAATGTCAATTCAAATTACTTCGAGCATCGAGTCTCGAGCACCAAATCACGAACACCGAACACTTAATGATATACAATAGATTTCAATAATAAAATCCTATAGTAATGTATGTTTGAATGTCAATTCAAATTATCCCAAGCATCGATGCCTGAGCCCTACACCACAAACAAAGAACCCCGGATGATATACAATAGATTTTGATAGAAAAATCCCGTGGTAATGTATATTGGAATGTTAATTCAAATAACCCCTAGCATCGAGCCCCGAGCCCCAAACCGTGAACACCGAACACTTGATGATATACCATAGACTTCAATGTAAAAATCCCATAGTAATGTTTATCTGAATATCAATTCAAATTACCCCAAGCATCGAGCTCTGAGTCCCATGCCCCGAGCCTTGATCCTTGAGACACAAACCATAAACACCGAACCTCAGATGATATATAATAGATTTTAATATCCTGTGGTAATGTATGTTGGAATGTCAATTCAAATTACTTCGAGCATCGAGTCTCGAGCCCCAAATCGCGAACACCGAAAACTTAATGATATACAATAGATTTCAATAATAAAATCCTATAGTAATGTATGTATGAATGTAAATTCAAATTATCCCAAGCATCGATACCTGAGCCCTACAACGCTAACACCGAACCCATGATAATATACAATAGATTTTGATAGAAAAATCTTGTGGTAATGTATATCGGAATGTTAATCCAAATAAACCCTAGCATCGAGCCCCGAGCCCCAAACCGTGAACACCGTACACTTGATGATATACCATAGACTTCAATGTAAAAATCCCATAGTAATGTTTATCTGAATATCAATTCAAATTACCCCAAGCATCGAGCTCTGAGTCCCATGCCCCGAGCCTTGATCCTTGAGACACAAACCATAAACACCGAACCTCAGATGATATATAATAGATTTTAATATCCTGTGGTAATGTATGTTGGAATGTCAATTCAAATTACTTCGAGCATCGAGTCTCGAGCCCCAAATCGCGAACACCGAACACTTAATGATATACAATAGATTTCAATAATAAAATCCTATAGTAATGTATGTTTGGATGTCAATTCAAATTATCCCAAGCATCGATGCCTGAGCCCTACACCATAAACACCGAACCCCTGATGATATATAATAGATTTTGATAGAAAAATCTTGTGGTAATGTATATCGGAATGTTAATTCAAATAACCCCTAGCATCGAGCCCCGAACCCCAAACCGTGAACACCGAACACTTGATCATATACCATAGACTTCAATGTAAAAATCCTATAGTGATGTTTATCTGAATATCAATTCAAATTACCCAAGCATCGAGCTCTGAGTCCCATGCCCCGAGCCTTGATCCTTGAGACACAAACCATAAACACCGAACCTCAGATGATATATAATAGATTTTAATATCCTGTGGTAATGTATGTTGGAATGTCAATTCAAATTACTTCGAGCATCGAGTCTCGAGCCCCAAATCGCGAACACCGAACACTTAATGATATACAATAGATTTCAATAATAAAATCCTATAGTAATGTATGTACGAATGTAAATTCAAATTATCCCAAGCATCGATACCTGAGCCCTACACCGCTAACACCGAACCCCTGATAATATACAATAGATTTTGATAGAAAAATCCTGTGGTAATGTATATCGGAATGTTAATCCAAATAACCCCTAGCATCGAGCCCCGAGCCCCAAACCGTGAACACCGAACACTTGATGATATACCATAGACTTCAATGTAAAAATCCCATAGTAATGTTTATCTGAATATCAATTCAAATTACCCCAAGCATCGAGCTCTGAGTCCCATGCCCCGAGCCTTGATCCTTGAGACACAAACCATAAACACCGAACCTCAGATGATATATAATAGATTTTAATATCCTGTGGTAATGTATGTTGGAATGTCAATTCAAATTACTTCGAGCATCGAGTCTCGAGCCCCAAATCGCGAACACCGAACACTTAATGATATACAATACATTTCAATAATAAAATCCTATAGTAATGTATGTCTGAATGTAAATTCAAATTATCCCAAGCATCGATACCTGAGCCCTACACCGCAAACATCGAACCCCTGATAATATACAATAGATTTCGATAGAAAAATCATGTGGTAATGTATATTGGAATGTTAATCCAAATAACCCCTAGCATCGAGCCCCGAGCCCCAAACCGTGAACACCGAACACTTGATGATATACCATAGACTTCAATGTAAAAATCCCATAGTAATGTTTATCTGAATATCAATTCAAATTACCCCAAGCATCGAGCTCTGAGTCCCATGCCCCGAGCCTTGATCCTTGAGACACAAACCATAAACACCGAACCTCAGATGATATATAATAGATTTTAATATCCTGTGGTAATGTATGTTGGAATGTCAATTCAAATTACTTCGAGCATCGAGCATCGAGTCTCGAGCCCCAAATCACGAACACTGAACACTTAATGATATACAATAGATTTCAATGATAAAATCCTATAGTAATGTATGTTTGAATGTCAATTCAAATTATCCCAAGCATCGATACCTGAGCCCTACACCGCAAACACCGAACCCCTGATAATATACAATAGATTTCGATTGAAAAATCCTGTGGTAATGTATATCGGAATATTAATTCAAATAACCCCTAGCATCGAGGCCCGAGCCCCAAACGATGAACACCGAACACTTGATGATATACCATAGACTTCAATGTAAAAATCCCATAGTAATGTTTATCTGAATATCAATTCAAATTACCCCAAGCATCGAGCTCTGAGTCCCATGCCCCGAGCCTTGATCCTTGAGACCCAAACCATAAACACCAAACCTCAGATGATATATAATAGATTTTAATATCCTGTGGTAATGTATGTTGGAATGTCAATTTAAATTACTTCGAGTATCGAGTCTCGAGCCCCAAATCACGAACACTGAACACTTAATGATATACAATAGATTTCAATGATAAAATCCTATAGTAATGTATATTTGAAAGTCAATTCAAATTATCCCAAGCATCGATTCCTGAGTCCTACACCACAAACACCAAACCCCTGATGATATACAATAGATTTTGATAGAAAAATACTTTGGTAATGTATATCGGAATGTTAATTCAAATAACCCCTAGCATCGAGCCCCGATCCCCAAACCGTGAACACCGAACACTTGATGATATACCACAGACTTCAATGTAAAAATCCCATAGTAATGTTTATCTGAATATCAATTCAAATTACCCCAAGCATCGAGCTCTGAGTCCCATGCCCCGAGCCTTGATCCTTGAGACCCAAACCATAAACACCGAACCTCAGATGATATATAATAGATTTTAATATCCTGTGGTAATGTATGTTGGAATGTCAATTCAAATTACTTCGAGCATCGAGTCTCGAGCCCCAAATCGCGAACACCGAACACTTAATGATATACAATAGATTTCAATAATAAAATCCTATAGTAATGTATGTCTGAATGTAAATTCAAATTATCCCAAGCATCGATACCTGAGCCCTACACCGCTAACACCGAACCCCTGATATTATACAATAGATTTCGATAGAAAAATCCCGTGGTAATGTATATCGGAATGTTAATTCAAATAACCCCTAGCATCGAGCCCCAAACCGTGAACACCGAAGACTTGATGATATACCATAGACTTCAATGTAAAAATCCCATAGTAATGTTTATCTGAATATCAATTCAAATTACCCCAAGCATCGAGCTCTGAGTCCCATGCCCCGAGCCTTGATCCTTGAGACCCAAACCATAAACACCGAACCTCAGATGATATATAATAGATTTTAATATCCTGTGGTAATGTATGTTGGAATGTCAATTCAAATTACTTCGAGCATCGAGTCTCGAGCACCAAATCACGAACACCGAACACTTAATGATATACAATAGATTTCAATAATAAAATCCTATTGTAATGTATGTTTGAATGTCAATTCAAATTATCCCAAGCATCGATACCTGAGCCCTACACCGCTAACACCGAACCCCTGATAATATACAATAGATTTCGATAGAAAAATCATGTGGTAATGTATATCAGAATGTTAATCCAAATAACCCCTAGCATCGAGCCCCGAGCCCCAAACCGTGAACACCGTACACTTGATGATATACCATAGACTTCAATGTAAAAATCCCATAGTAATGTTTATCTGAATATCAATTCAAATTACCCCAAGCATCGAGCTCTGAGTCCCATGCCCCGAGCCTTGATCCTTGAGACACAAACCATAAACACCGAACCTCAGATGATATATAATAGATTTTAATATCCTGTGGTAATGTATGTTGGAATGTCAATTCAAATTACTTTGAGCATCGAGTCTCGAGCCCCAAATCGCGAACACCAAACACTTAATGATATACAATAGATTTCAATAATAAAATCCTATAGTAATGTATGTTTGAATGTCAATTCAAATTATCCCAAGCATCGATACCTGAGCCCTACACCGCAAACACCGAACCCCTGATAATATACAATAGATTTTGATAGAAAAATACTTTGGTAATGTATATCGGAATGTTAATTCAAATAACCCCTAGCATCGAGCCCCGATCCCCAAACCGTGAACACCGAACACTTGATGATATACCACAGACTTCAATGTAAAAATCCCATAGTAATGTTTATCTGAATATCAATTCAAATTACCCCAAGCATCGAGCTCTGAGTCCCATGCCCCGAGCCTTGATCCTTGAGACCCAAACCATAAACACCGAACATCAGATGATATATAATAGATTTTAATATGTTGTGGTAATGTATGTTGGAATGTCAATTCAAATTACATCGAGCATCGAGTCTCGAGCCCCAAATCGCGAACACCAAACACTTAATGATATACAATAGATTTCAATAATAAAATCCTATAGTAATGTATGTTTGAATGTCAATTCAAATTATCCCAAGCATCGATACCTGAGCCCTACACCGCAAACACCGAACCCCTGATAATATACAATAGATTTCGATAGAAAAATCCCGTGGTAATGTATATCGGAATGTTAATTCAAATAACCCCTAGCATCGAGCCCCGAGCCCCAAACCATGAACACCGAACACTTGATGATATACCATAGACTTCAATGTAAAAATCCCATAGTAATGTTTATCTGAATATCAATTCAAATTACCCCAAGCATCGAGCTCTGAGTCCCATGCCCCGAGCCTTGATCCTTGAGACCCAAACCATAAACACCGAACCTCAGATGATATATAATAGATTTTAATATCCTGTGGTAATGTATGTTGGAATGTCAATTCAAATTACTTCGAGCATCGAGTCTCGAGCCCCAAATCGCGAACACCGAACACTTAATGATATACAATAGATTTCAATAATAAAATCCTATAGTAATGTATGTTTGAATGTCAATTCAAATTATCCCAAGCATCGATGCCTGAGCCCTACACCACAAACACCGAACCCCTGATGATATAGAATAGATTTTGATAGAAAAATCCTGTGGTAATGTATATCGGAATGTTAATTCAAATAACCCCTAGCATCGAGCCCTGATCCACAAACCTTGAACACCGAACACTTGATGATATACCATAGACTTCAATGTAAAAATCCCATAGTAATGTTTATCTGAATATCAATTCAAATTACCCCAAGCATCGAGCTCTGACTCCCATGCCCCGAGCCCTGATCCTTGAGACCCAAACCACAAACACCGAACCTCAGATGATAGATAACAGATTTTAATATCCTGTGGTAATGTATGTTGGAATGTCAATTCAAATTACTTCGAGCATCGAGTCTCGAGCACCAAATCACGAACACCGAACACTTAATGATATACAATAGATTTCAATAATAAAATCCTATAGTAATGTATGTTTGAATGTCAATTCAAATTATCCCAAGCATCGATACCTGAGCCCTACACCGCTAACACCGAACCCCTGATAATATACAATAGATTTCGATAGAAAAATCCCGTGGTAATGTATATCGGAATGTTAATTCAAATAACCCCTAGCATCGAGCCCCGAGCCCCAAACCGTGAACACCGAACACTTGATGATATACCATAGACTTCAATGTAAAAATCCCATAGTAATGTTTATCTGAATATCAATTCAAATTACCCCAAGCATCGAGCTCTGAGTTCCATGCCCCGAGCCTTGATCCTTGAGACCCAAACCATAAACACCAAACCTCAGATGATATATAATAGATTTTAATATCATGTGTTAATGTATGTTGGAATGTCAATTCCAATTACATCGTGCATCGAGTCTCGAGCCCCAAATCGCAAACACCGAACACTTAATGATATACAATAGATTTCAATAATAAAATCCTATAGTAATGTATGTTTGAATGTCAATTCAAATTATCCCAAGCATCGATACCTGAGCCCTACACCGCAAACACCGAACCCCTGATAATATACAATAGATTTTGATAGAAAAATCCTGTGGTAATGTATATCGGAATGTTAATTCAAATAACCCCTAGCATCGAGCCCCGAGCCCCAAACCGTGAACACCGAACACTTGATGATATACCATAGACTTCAATGTAAAAATCCCATAGTAATGTTTATCTGAATATCAATTCAAATTACCCCAAGCATCGAGCTCTGAGTCCCATGCCCCGAGCCTTGATCCTTGAGACCCAAACCATAAACACCGAACCTCAGATGATATATAATAGATTTTAATATCCTGTGGTAATGTATGTTGGAATGTCAATTCAAATTACTTCGAGCATCGAGTCTCGAGCCCCAAATCGCGAACACCGAACACTTAATGATATACAATAGATTTCAATAATAAAATCCTATAGTAATGTATGTTTGAATGTCAATTCAAATTATCCCAAGCATCGATACCTGAGCCCTACACCGCAAACACCGAACCCCTGATAATATACAATAGATTTCGATAGAAAAATCCCGTGGTAATGTATATCGGAATGTTAATTCAAATAACCCCTAGCATCGAGGCCCGAGCCCCAAACCATGAACACCGAACACTTGATGATATACCATAGACTTCAATGTAAAAATCCCATAGTAATGTTTATCTGAATATCAATTCAAATTACCCCAAGCATCGAGCTCTGAGTCCCATGCCCCGAGCCTTGATCCTTGAGACCCAAACCATAAACACCGAACCTCAGATGATATATAATAGATTTTAATATCCTGTGGTAATGTATGTTGGAATGTCAATTCAAATTACTTCGAGCATCGAGTCTCGAGCCCCAAATCACGAACACCGAACACTTAATGATATACAATAGATTTCAATAATAAAATCTTATAGTAATGTATGTTTGAATGTTAATTCAAATTATCCCATGCATCGATACCTGAGCCCTACACCACTAACACCGAACCCGTGATAATATAAATACATTTCGATAGAAAAATCATGTAGTAATGTATATTGGAATGTTAATCCAAATAACCCCTAGCATCGAGCCCCGAGCCCCAAACCGTGAACACCGAACACTTGATGATATACCATAGACTTCAATGTAAAAATCCCATAGTAATGTTTATCTGAATATCAATTCAAATTACCCCAAGCATCGAGCTCTGAGTCCCATGCCCCGAGCCTTGATCCTTGAGACACAAACCATAAACACCGAACCTCAGATGATATATAATAGATTTTAATATCCTGTGGTAATGTATGTTGGAATGTCAATTCAAATTACTTCGAGCATCGAATCTCGAGCCCCAAATCGCGAACACCGAACACTTAATGATATACAATAGATTTCAATAATAAAATCCTATAGTAATGTATGTTTGAATGTCAACTCAAATTATCCCAAGCATCGATACCTGAGCCCTACACCGCAAACACCTAAACCCTGATAATATACAATAGATTTCGATTGAAAAATCCTGTGGTAATGTATATCGAAATGTTAATTCAAATAACCCCTAGCATCGAGCCCCGAGCCCCAAACCGTGAACACTGAACATTTGATCATATACCATAGACTTCAATGTAAAAATCCTATAGTAATGTTTATCTGAATATCAATTCAAACTACCCCAAGCATCGAGCTCTGAGTCCCATGCCCCGAGCCTTGATCCTTGAGACCCAAACCATAAACACCGAACCTCAGATGATATATAATAGATTTTAATATCCTGTGGTAATGTATCTTGGGATGTCAATTCAAATTACATCGAGCATCGAGTATCGAGCCCCAAATCGCGAACACCGAACACTTAATGATATACAATACATTTCAATAATAAAATCCTATAGTAATGTATGTCTGAATGTAAATTCAAATTATCCCAAGCATCGATACCTGAGCCCTACACCGCAAAGACCGAACCCCTGATAATATACAATAGATTTTGATAGAAAAATCCCGTGGTAATGTATATCGGAATGTTAATTCAAATAACCCCTAGCATCGAGCCCCGAGCCCCAAACCGTGAACACCGAACACTTGATGATATACCATAGACTTCAATGTAAAAATCCCATAGTAATGTTTATCTGAATATCAATTCAAATTACCCCAAGCATCGAGCTCTGAGTCCCATGCCCCGAGCCTTGATCCTTGAGACCCAAACCATAAACACCGAACCTCAGATGATATATAATAGATTTTAAAATCATGTGGTAATGTATGTTGGAATGTCAATTCAAATTACTTCGAGCGTCGAGTCTCGAGCCCCAAATCGCGAACACCGAACACTTAATGATATACAATAGATTTCAATAATAAAATCCTATAGTAATGTATGTTTGAATGTCAATTCAAATTATCCCAAGCATCGATACCTGAGCCCTACACCGCAAACACCGAACCCCAGATAATATACAATAGATTTTGATAGAAAAATCCTGTGGTTATGTATATCGGAATGTTAATTCAAATAACCCCTAGCATCGAGCCCCGAGCCCAAAACCGTGAACACCGAACACTTGATGATATACCATAGACTTCAATGTAAAAATCCCATAGTAATGTTTATCTGAATATCAATTCAAATTACCCCAAGCATCGAGCTCTGAGTCCCATGCCCCGAGCCTTGATCCTTGAGACCCAAACCATAAACACCGAACCTCAGATGATATATAATAGATTTTAAAATCATGTGGTAATGTATGTTGGAATGTCAATTCAAATTACTTCGAGCGTCGAGTCTCGAGCCCCAAATCGCGAACACCGAACACTTAATGATATACAATAGATTTCAATAATAAAATCCTATAGTAATGTATGTTTGAATGTCAACTAAAATTATCCCAAGCATAGATACTTGAGCCCAACACCGCAAACACCGAATCCCTGATAATATACAATAGATTTTGATAGAAAAATCCTGTGGTAATGTATATCGGAATGTTAATTCAAATAACCCCTAGCATCGAGCCCCGAGCCCCAAACCGTGAACACCGAACACTTGATGATATACCATAGACTTCAATGTAAAAATCCCATAGTAATGTTTATCTGAATATCAATTCAAATTACCCCAAGCATCGAGCTCTGAGTCCCATGCCCCGAGCCTTGATCCTTGAGACCCAAACCATAAACACCGAACCTCAGATGATATATAATAGATTTTAATATCCTGTGGTAATGTATGTTGGAATGTCAATTCAAATTACTTCGAGCATCGAGTCTCGAGCCCCAAATCGCGAACACCGAACACTTAATGATATACAATAGATTTCAATAATAAAATCCTATAGTAATGTATGTTTGAATGTCAATTCAAATTATCCCAAGCATCGATACTTGAGCCATACACCGCAAACACCGAAATCCTGATAATATACAATAGATTTCGATTGAAAAATCCTGTGGTAATGTATATCGGAATGTTAATTCAAATAACCCCTACCATCGAGCCCCGAACCCCAAACCGTGAACACCGAACACTTGATCATATACCATAGACTTCAATGTAAAAATCCTATAGTAATGTTTATCTGAATATCAATTCAAATTACCCCAAGCATCGAGCTCTGAGTCCCATGCCCCGAGCCTTGATCCTTGAGACCCAAACCATAAACACCGAACCTCAGATGATATATAATAGATTTTAATATCCTGTGGTAATGTATGTTGGAATGTCAATTCAAATTACTTCGAGCATCGAGTCTCGAGCCCCAAATCACGAACACCGAACACTTAATGATATACAATAGATTTCAATGATAAAATCCTATAGTAATGTATATTTGAAAGTCAATTCAAATTATCCCAAGCATCGATTCCTGAGTCCTACACCACAAACACCAAACCCCTGATGATATACAATAGATTTTGATAGAAAAATACTTTGGTAATGTATATCGGAATGTTAATTCAAATAACCCCTAGCATCGAGCCCCGATCCCCAAACCGTGAACACCGAACACTTGATGATATACCATAGACTTCAATGTAAAAATCCCATAGTAATGTTTATCTGAATATCAATTCAAATTACCCCAAGCATCGAGCTCTGAGTCCCATGCCCCGAGCCTTGATCCTTGAGACCCAAACCATAAACACCGAACCTCAGATGATATATAATAGATTTTAATATCCTGTGGTAATGTATGTTGGAATGTCAATTCAAATTACTTCGAGCATCGAGTCTCGAGCCCCAAATCGCGAACACCGAACACTTAATGATATACAATAGATTTCAATAATAAAATCCTATAGTAATGTATGTTTGAATGTCAATTCAAATTATCCCAAGCATCGATACATGAGCCCTACACCGCAAACACCGAAACCCTGATAATATACAATAGATTTCGATTGAAAAATCCTGTGGTAATGTATATCGAAATGTTAATTCAAATAACCCCTAGCATCGAGCCCCGAGCCCCAAACCGTGAACACTGAACATTTGATCATATACCATAGACTTCAATGTAAAAATCCTATAGTAATGTTTATCTGAATATCAATTCAAACTACCCCAAGCATCGAGCTCTGAGTCCCATGCCACGAGCCTTGATCCTTGAGACCCAAACCATAAACACCGAACCTCAAATGAAATATAATAGATTTTAATATCCTGTGGTAATGTATGTTGGAATGTCAATTCAAATTACTTCGAGCATCGAGTCTCGAACCCCAAATCGCGAACACCGAACACTTAATGATATACAATAGATTTCAATAATAAAATCCTATAGTAATGTATGTTTGAATGTCAATTCAAATTATCCCAAGCATCGATGCCTGAGCCCTACACCACAAACACCGAACCCCTGATGATATAGAATAGATTTTGATAGAAAAATCCTGTGGTAATGTATATCGGAATGTTAATTCAAATAACCCCTAGCATCGAGCCCTGATCCACAAACCTTGAACACCGAACACTTGATGATATACCATAGACTTCAATGTAAAAATCCCATAGTAATGTTTATCTGAATATCAATTCAAATTACCCCAAGCATCGAGCTCTGAGTCCCATGCCCCGAGCCCTGATCCTTGAGACCCAAACCACAAACACCGAACCTCAGATGATATATAATAGATTTTAATATCCTGTGGTAATGTATGTTGGAATGTCAATTCAAATTACTTCGAGCATCGAGTCTCGAGCCCCAAATCGCGAACACCGAACACTTAATGATATACAATAGATTTCAATAATAAAATCCTATAGTAATGTATGTTTGAATGTCAATTCAAATTATCCCAAGCATCGATACCTGAGCCCTACACCGCAAACACCGAACCCCTGATAATATACAATAGATTTCGATAGAAAAATCCCGTGGTAATGTATATCGGAATGTTAATTCAAATAACCCCTAGCATCGAGCCCCGAGCCCCAAACCGTGAACACCGAACACTTGATGATATACCATAGACTTCAATGTAAAAATCCCATAGTAATGTTTATCTGAATATCAATTCAAATTACCCCAAGCATCGAGCTCTGAGTCCCATGCCCCGAGCCTTGATCCTTGAGACACAAACCATAAACACCGAACCTCAGATGATATATAATAGATTTTAATATCCTGTGGTAATGTATGTTGGAATGTCAATTCAAATTACTTCGAGCATCGAGTCTCGAGCCCCAAATCACGAACACCGAACACTGTATGATATACAATAGATTTCAATAATAAAATCTTATAGTAATGTATGTTTGAATGTCAATTCAAATTATCCCATGCATCGATACCTGTGCCCTACACAACTAACACCGAACCCGTGATAATATACAATAGATTTCGATAGAAAAATCATGTAGTAATGTATATTGGAATGTTAATCCAAATAACCCCTAGCATCGATCCCCGAGCCCCAAACCGTGAACACCGAACACTTGATGATATACCATAGACTTCAATGTAAAAATCCCATAGTAATGTTTATCTGAATATCAATTCAAATTACCCCAAGCATCGAGCTCTGAGTCCCATGCCCCGAGCCTTGATCCTTGAGACCCAAACCACAAACACCGAACCTCAGATGATATATAATAGATTTTAATATCCTGTGGTAATGTATGTTGGAATGTCAATTCAAATTACTTCGAGCATCGAGCATCGAGTCTCGAGCCCCAAATCGCGAACACCGAACACTTAATGATATACAATAGATTTCAATGATAAAACCCTATAGTAATGTATGTTTGAATGTCAACTCAAATTATCCCAAGCATCGATACTTGAGCCCTACACCGCAAATACCGAATCCCTGATAATATACAATAGATTTCGATTGAAAAATCCTGTGGTAATGTATATCGAAATGTTAATTCAAATAACCCCTAGCATCGAACCCCGAGCCCCAAACCGTGAACACTGAACACTTGATCATATACCATAGACTTCAATGTAAAAATCCTATAGTAATGTTTATCTGAATATCAATTCAAACTACCCCAAGCATCGAGCTCTGAGTCCCATGCCCCGAGCCTTGATCCTTGAGACCCAAACCATAAACACCGAACCTCAGATGATATATAATAGATTTTAAAATCCTGTGGTAATGTATGTTGGAATGTCAATTCAAATTACTTCGAGCAACGAGCCTCGAGCACCAAATCACGAACACCGAACACTTAATGATACACAATAGATTTCAATAGAAAAATCCTATTGTAATGTATGTTTGAATGTCAATTCAAAGTATCCCAAGCATCGATGCCTGAGCCCAACACCCCAAACACCGAACCCCTAATGATATAGAATAGATTTTGATAGAAAAATCCAGTAGTAATGTGTATCGGAATATTAATTAAAATAACCCGTAGCTTCGAGCCCCGATCCCGAAACCGTGAAAACCTAACACTTGATGATATACCATAGACTTCAATGTAAAAATCCTATAGTGATGTTTATCTGAATATCAATTCAAATTACCCAAGCATCGAGCTCTGAGTCCCATGCCCCGAGCCTTGATCCTTTAGACCCAAACCACAAACACCGAACCTCAAATGATATATAATAGATTTTAATATCCTATGGTAATGTATGTTGGAATGTCAATTCAAATTACTTCGAGCATCGAGCCTCGAGCCCCAAATCGCGAACAACGAACACTTAATGATATACAATAGATTTCAATAATAAAATCCAATAGTAATGTATGTTTGAATGTCAATTCAAATTATCCCAAGCATCGATACTTGGGCCATACACCGCAAACACCGAAATCCTGATAATATACAATAGATTTCGATTGAAAAATCCTGTGGTAATGTATATCGGAATGTTAATTCAAATAACCCCTAGCATCGAGCCCTGATCCCCAAACCATGAACACCGAACACTTGATGATATACCATAGACTTCAATGTAAAAATCCCATAGTAATGTTTATCTGAATATCAATTCAAATTACCCCAAGCATCGAGCTCTGAGTCCCATGCCCCGAGCCTTGATCCTTGAGACACAAGCCATAAACACCGAACCTCAGATGATATATAATAGATTTTAATATCCTGTGGTAATGTATGTTGGAATGTCAATTCAAATTACTTCGAGCATCGAGTCTCGAGCCCCAAATCGCGAACACCGAACACTTAATGATATACAATAGATTTCAATAATAAAATCCTATAGTAATGTATGTTTGAATGTCAATTCAAATTATCCCAAGCATCGATACCTGAGCCCTACACCGCAAACACCGAACCCCTGATAATATACAATAGATTTCGATAGAAAAATCCTGTGGTAATGTATATCGGAATGTTAATTCAAATAACCCCTAGCATCGAGCCCCGAGCCCCAAACCGTGAACACCGAACACTTGATGATATACCATAGACTTCAATGTAAAAATCCCATAGTAATGTTTATCTGAATATCAATTCAAATTACCCCAAGCATCGAGCTCTGAGTCCCATGTCCCGAGCCTTGATCCTTGAGACCCAAACCATAAACACCGAACCTCAGATCATATATAATAGATTTTAAAATCCTATGGTAATGTATGTTGGAATGTCAATTCAAATTACTTCGAGCATCGAGTCTCGAGCACCAAATCACGAACACCGAACACTTAATGATATACAATAGATTTCAATATTAAAATCCTATAGTAATGTATGTTTGAATGTCAATTCAAATTATCCCAAGCATCGATACCTGACCCCTACACCGCTAACACCGAACCCCTGATAATATACAATAGATTTAGATAGAAAAATCCCGTGGTAATGTATATCGGAATGTTAATTCAAATAACCCCGAGCCCCAAACCGTGAACACCGAACACTTGAAGATATACCATAGACTTCAATGTAAAAATCCCATACTAATGTTTATCTGAATATCAATTCAAATTACCCCAAGCATCGAGCTCTGAGTCCCATGCCCCGAGCCTTGATCCTTGAGACCCAAACCATAAACACCGAACCTCAGATGATATATAATAGATTTTAATATCCTGTGGTAATGTATGTTGGAATGTCAATTCAAATTACTTCGAGCATCGAGTCTCGAGCCCCAAATCGCGAACACCGAACACTTAATGATATACAATAGATTTCAATAATAAAATCCTATAGTAATGTATGTTTGAATGTCAATTCAAATTATCCCAAGCATCGATACCTGAGCCCTACACCGCAAACACCGAACCCCTGATAATATACAATAGATTTTGATAGAAAAATCCTGTGGTAATGTATATCGGAATGTTAATTCAAATAACCCCTAGCATCGAGCCCCGAGCCCCAAACCGTGAACACCGAACACTTGATGATATACCATAGACTTCAATGTAAAAATCCCATAGTAATGTTTATCTGAATATCAATTCAAATTACCCCAAGCATCGAGCTCTGAGTCCCATGCCCCGAGCCTTGATCCTTGAGACCCAAACCATAAACACCGAACCTCAGATGATATATAATAGATTTTAAAATCCTGTGGTAATGTATGTTGGAATGTCAATTCAAATTACTTCGAGCATCGAGTCTCGAGCACCAAATCACGAACACCGAACACTTAATGATATACAATAGATTTCAATAATAAAATCCTATAGTAATGTATGTTTGAATGTCAATTCAAATTATCCCAAGCATCGATACCTGAGCCCTACACCGCTAACACCGAACCCTGATAATATACAATAGATTTCGATAGAAAAATCCCGTGGTAATGTATATCGGAATGTTAATTCAAATAACCCCTAGCATCGAGCCCCGAGCCCCAAACCGTGAACACCGAACACTTGATGATATACCATAGACTTCAATGTAAAAATCCCATAGTAATGTTTATCTGAATATCAATTCAAATTACCCCAAGCATTGAGACCCAAACCATAAACACCGAACCTCAGATGATATATAATAGATTTTAATATCCTGTGGTAATGTATGTTGGAATGTCAATTCAAATTACTTCGAGCATCGAGTCTCGAGCCCCAAATCGCGAACACCGAACACTTAATGATATACAATAGATTTCAATAATAAAATCCAATAGTAATGTATGTTTAAATGTCAATTCAAATTATCCCAAGCATCGATACCTGAGCCCTACACCGCAAACACCAAACCCTTGATAATATACAATAGATTTCGATAGAAAAATCCCGTGGTAATGTATATCGGAATGTTAATTCAAATAACCCCTAGCATCGAGCCCCGAGCCCCAAACCGTGAACACCGAACACTTGATGATATACCATAGACTTCAATGTAAAAATCCCATAGTAATGTTTATCTGAATATCAATTCAAATTACCCCAAGCATCGAGCTCTGAGTCCCATGCCCCGAGCCTTGATCCTTGAGACCCAAACCATAAACACCGAACCTCAGATGATATATAATAGATTTTAATATCCTGTGGTAATGTATGTTGGAATGTCAATTCAAATTACTTCGAGCATCGAGTCTCGAGCACCAAATCACGAACACCGAACACTTAATGATATACAATAGATTTCAATAATAAAATCCTATAGTAATATATGTTTGAATGTCAATTCAAATTATCCCAAGCATCGATGCCTGAGCCCTACACCACAAACACCGAACCCCTGATGATATAGAATAGATTTTGATAGAAAAATCCAGTGGTAATGTGTATCGGAATATTAATTCAAATAACCCCTAGCATCGAGCCCCGAGCCCCAAACCGTGAACACCGAACACTTGATGATATACCATAGACTTCAATGTAAAAATCCCACAGTAATGTTTATCTGAATATCAATTCAAATTACCCCAAGCATCGAGCTCTGAGTCCCATGCCCCGAGCCTTGATCCTTGAGACCCAAACCATAAACACCGAACCTCAGATGATATATAATAGATTTTAATATCCTGTGGTAATGTATGTTGGAATGTCAATTCAAATTACTTCGAGCATCGAGTCTCGAGCCCCAAATCGCGAACACCGAACACTTAATGATATACAATAGATTTCAATAATAAAATCCTATAGTAATGTATGTTTGAATGTCAATTCAAATTATCCCAAGCATCGATACCTGAGCCCTACACCGCAAACACCGAACCCCTGATAATATACAATAGATTTTGATAGAAAAATCCTGTGGTAATGTATATCGGAATGTTAATTCAAATAACCCCTAGCATCGAGCCCCGAGCCCCAAACCGTGAACACCGAACACTTGATGATATACCATAGACTTCAATGTAAAAATCCCATAGTAATGTTTATCTGAATATCAATTCAAATTACCCCAAGCATCGAGCTCTGAGTCCCATGCCCCGAGCCTTGATCCTTGAGACCCAAACCATAAACACCGAACCTCAGATGATATATAATAGATTTTAAAATCCTGTGGTAATGTATGTTGGAATGTCAATTCAAATTACTTCGAGCATCGAGTCTCGAGCACCAAATCACGAACACCGAACACTTAATGATATACAATAGATTTCAATAATAAAATCCTATAGTAATGTATGTTTGAATGTCAATTCAAATTATCCCAAGCATCGATACCTGAGCCCTACACCGCTAACACCGAACCCCTGATAATATACAATAGATTTCGATAGAAAAATCCTGAGGTAATGTATATCGGAATGTTAATTCAAATAACTCCTAGCATCGAGCCCCGAGCCCCAAACCGTGAACACCGTACACTTGATGATATACCATAGACTTCAATGTAAAAATCCCATAGTAATGTTTATCTGAATATCAATTCAAATTACCCCAAGCATCGAGCTCTGAGTCCCATGCCCCGAGCCTTGATCCTTGAGACACAAACCATAAACACCGAACCTCAGATGATATATAATAGATTTTAAAATCCTGTGGTAATGTATGTTGGAATGTCAATTCAAATTACTTCGAGCATCGAGTCTCGAGCACCAAATCACGAACACCGAACACTTAATGATATACAATAGATTTCAATAATAAAATCCTATAGTAATGTATGTTTGAATGTCAATTCAAATTATCCCAAGCATCGATACCTGAGCCCTACACCGCAAACACCGAACCCCTGATAATATACAATAGATTTTGATAGAAAAATCCTGTGGTAATGTATATCGGAATGTTAATTCAAATAACCCCTAGCATCGAGCCCCGAGCCCCAAACCGTGAACACCGAACACTTGATGATATACCATAGACTTCAATGTAAAAATCCCATAGTAATGTTTATCTGAATATCAATTCAAATTACCCCAAGCATCGAGCTCTGAGTCCCATGCCCCGAGCCTTGATCCTTGAGACCCAAACCATAAACACCGAACCTCAGATGATATATAATAGATTTTAATATCCTGTGGTAATGTATGTTGGAATGTCAATTCAAATTACTTCGAGCATCGAGTCTCGAGCCCCAAATCGCGAACACCGAACACTTAATGATATACAATGGATTTCAATAATAAAATCCTATAGTAATGTATGTTTGAATGTCAATTCAAAGTATCCCAAGCATCGATGCCTGAGCCCTACACCACAAACACCAAAACCCAGATAATATACAATAGATTTCGTTAGAAAAATCCTGTGGTAATGTATATTGGAATGTTAATTCAAATAACCCCTAGCATCGAGCCCCGAGCCCCAAACCGTGAACACCGAACACTTGATGATATACCATAGACTTCAATGTAAAAATCCCATAGTAATGTTTATCTGAATATCAATTCAAATTACCCCAAGCATCGAGCTCTGAGTCCCATGCCCCGAGCCTTGATCCTTGAGACCCAAACCATAAACACCGAACCTCAGATGATATATAATAGATTTTAAAATCATGTGGTAATGTATGTTGGAATGTCAATTCAAATTACTTCGAGCATCGAGTCTCGAGCACCAAATCACGAACACCGAACACTTAATGATATACAATAGATTTCAATAATAAAATCCTATAGTAATGTATGTTTGAATGTCAATTCAAATTATCCCAAGCATCGATACCTGAGCCCTACACCGCTAACACCGAACCCCTGGTAATATACAATAGATTTGGATAGAAAAATCCCGTGGTAATGTATATCGGAATGTTAATTTAAATAACCCCGAGCCCCAAACCGTGAACACCGAACACTTGATGATTTACCATAGACTTCAATGTAAAAATCCCATAGTAATGTTTATCTGAATATCAATTCAAATTACCCCAAGCATCGAGCTCTGAGTCCCATGCCCCGAGCCTTGATCCTTGAGACCCAAACCATAAACACCGAACCTCAGATGATATATAATAGATTTTAATATCCTGTGGTAATGTATCTTGGAATGTCAATTCAAATTACATCGAGCATCGAGTCTCGAGCCCCAAATTGCGAACACCGAACACTTAATGATATACAATAGATTTCAATAATAAAATCCTATAGTAATGTATGTTTGAATGTCAATTCAAATTATCTCAAGCATCGATACCTGAGCCCTACACCGCAAACACCGAACCCCTGATAATATACAATAGATTTCAATAGAAAAATCCTGTGGTAATGTATATCGGAATGTTAATTCAAATAACCCCTAGCATCGAGCCCCGAGCCCCAAACCGTGAACACCGAACACTTGATGATATACCATAGACTTCAATGTAAAAATCCCATAGTAATGTTTATCTGAATATCAATTCAAATTACCCCAAGCATCGAGCTCTGAGTCCCATGCCCCGAGCCTTGATCCTTGAGACCCAAACCATAAACACCGAACCTCAGATGATATATAATAGATTTTAAAATCCTGTGGTAATGTATGTTGGAATGTCAATTCAAATTACTTCGAGCATCGAGTCTCGAGCACCAAATCACGAACACCGAACACTTAATGATATACAATAGATTTCAATAATAAAATCCTATAGTAATGTATGTTTGAATGTCAATTCAAATTATCCCAAGCATCGATACCTGAGCCCTACACCGCAAACACCGAACCCTTGATAATATACAATAGATTTTGATAGAAAAATCCCGTGGTAATGTATATCGGAATGTTAATTCAAATAACTCCTAGCATCGAGCCCCGAGCCCCAAACCGTGAACACCGAACACTTGATGATATACCATAGACTTCAATGTAAAAATCCCATAGTAATGTTTATCTGAATATCAATTCAAATTACCCCAAGCATCGAGCTCTGAGTCCCATGCCCCGAGCCTTGATCCTTGAGACCCAAACCATAAACACCGAACCTCAGATGATATATAATAGATTTTAAAATCCTGTGGTAATGTATGTTGGAATGTCAATTCAAATTACTTCGAGCATCGAGTCTCGAGCACCAAATCACGAACACCGAACACTTAATGATATACAATAGATTTCAATAATAAAATCCTATAGTAATGTATGTTTGAATGTCAATTCAAATTATCCCAAGCATCGATACCTGAGCCCTACACCGCTAACACCGAACCCCTGATAATATACAATAGATTTCGATAGAAAAATCCCGTGGTAATGTATATCGGAATGTTAATTCAAATAACCCCTAGCATCGAGCCCCGAGCCCCAAACCGTGAACACCGAACACTTGATGATATACCATAGACTTCAATGTAAAAATCCCATAGTAATGTTTATCTGAATATCAATTCAAATTACCCCAAGCATCGAGCTCTGAGTCCCATGCCCCGAGCCTTGATCCTTGAGACCCAAACCATAAACACCGAACCTCAGATGATATATAATAGATTTTAATATCCTGTGGTAATGTATGTTGGAATGTCAATTCAAATTACTTCGAGCATCGAGTCTCGAGCCCCAAATCGCGAACACCGAACACTTAATGATATACAATAGATTTCAATAATAAAATCCTATAGTAATGTATGTTTGAATGTCAATTCAAATTATCCCAAGCATCGATACCTGAGCCCTACACCGCAAACACCGAACCCCAGATAATATACAATAGATTTTGATAGAAAAATCCTGTGGTTATGTATATCGGAATGTTAATTCAAATAACCCCTAGCATCGAGCCCCGAGCCCAAAACCGTGAACACCGAACACTTGAAGATATACCATAGACTTCAATGTAAAAATCCCATACTAATGTTTATCTGAATATCAATTCAAATTACCCCAAGCATCGAGCTCTGAGTCCCATGCCCCGAGCCTTGATCCTTGAGACCCAAGCCATAAACACCAAACCCTAGATGATATATAATAGATTTTAAAATCCTGTGGTAATGTATGTTGGAATGTCAATTCCAATTACTTCGAGCAACGAGTCTCGAGCACCAAATCACGAACACCGAACACTTAATGATATACAATAGATTTCAATAATAAAATCCTATAGTAATGTATGTTTGAATGTAAATTCAAATTATCCCAAGCATCGATACCTGAGCCCTACACCGCAAACACCGAACCCCTGATAATATACAATAGATTTTGATAGAAAAATCCCGTGGTAATGTATATCGGAATGTTAATTCAAATAACCCCTAGCATCGAGCCCCGAGCCCCAAACCGTGAACACCGAACACTTGATGATATACCATAGACTTCAATGTAAAAATCCCATAGTAATGTTTATCTGAATATCAATTCAAATTACCCCAAGCATCGAGCTCTGAGTCCCATGCCCCGAGCCTTGATCCTTGAGACCCAAACCATAAACACCGAACCTCAGATGATATATAATAGATTTTAATATCCTGTGGTAATGTATCTTGGGATGTCAATTCAAATCACATCGAGCATCGAGCATCGAGTATCGAGCCCCAAATTGCGAACACCGAACACTTAATGATATACAATAGATTTCAATAATAAAATCCTATAGTAATGTATGTTTGAATGTCAATTCAAATTATCCCAAGCATCGATACTTGAGCCCTACACCGCAAACACCGAACCCCTGATAATATACAATAGATTTCGATAGAAAAATCCCGTGGTAATGTATATCGGAATGTTAATTCAAATAACCCCTAGCATCGAGCCCCGAGCCCCAAACCGTGAACACCGAACACTTGATGATATACCATAGACTTCAATGTAAAAATCCCATAGTAATGTTTATCTGAATATCAATTCAAATTACCCCAAGCATCGAGCTCTGAGTCCCATGCCCCGAGCCTTGATCCTTGAGACCCAAACCATAAACACCGAACCTCAGATGATATATAATAGATTTTAAAATCCTGTGGTAATGTATGTTGGAATGTCAATTCAAATTACTTCGAGCATCGAGTCTCGAGCACCAAATCACGAACACCGAACACTTAATGATATACAATAGATTTCAATAATAAAATCCTATAGTAATGTATGTTTGAATGTCAATTCAAATTATCCCAAGCATCGATACCTGAGCCCTACACCGCTAACACCGAACCCCTGATAATATACAATAGATTTCGATAGAAAAATCCCGTGGTAATGTATATCGGAATGTTAATTCAAATAACTCCTAGCATCGAGCCCCGAGCCCCAAACCGTGAACACCGAACACTTGATGATATACCATAGACTTCAATGTAAAAATCCCATAGTAATGTTTATCTGAATATCAATTCAAATTACCCCAAGCATCGAGCTCTGAGTCCCATGCCCCGAGCCTTGATCCTTGAGACCCAAACCATAAACACCGAACCTCAGATGATATATAATAGATTTTAAAATCCTGTGGTAATGTATGTTGGAATGTCAATTCAAATTACTTCGAGCATCGAGTCTCGAGCACCAAATCACGAACACTGAACACTTAATGATATACAATAGATTTCAATAATAAAATCCTATAGTAATGTATGTTTGAATGTCAATTCAAATTATCCCAAGCATCGATGCTTGAGCCCTACACCACAAACACCGAACCCCGGATGATATACAATAGATTTTGATAAAAAAAATCCCGTGGTAATGTATATTGGAATGTTAATTCAAATAACCCCTAGCATCGAGACCTGAGCCCCAAACCGTGAACACCGAACACTTGATGATATACCATAGACTTCAATGTAAAAATCCCATAGTAATGTTTATCTGAATATCAATTCAAATTACCCCAAGCATCGAGCTCTGAGTCCCATGCCCCGAGCCTTGATCCTTGAGACCCAAACCATAAACACCGAACCTCAGATGATATATAATAGATTTTAATATCCTGTGGTAATGTATGTTGGAATGTCAATTCAAATTACTTCGAGCATCGAGTCTCGAGCCCCAAATCGCGAACACCGAACACTTAATGATATACAATAGATTTCAATAATAAAATCCTATAGTAATGTATGTTTGAATGTCAATTCAAATTATCCCAAGCATCGATACTTGAGCCCTACACCGCTAACACCGAACCCTTGATAATATACAATAGATTTTGATAGAAAAATCCTGTGGTAATGTATATCGGAATGTTAATTCAAATAACCCCTAGCATCGAGCCCCGAGCCCCAAACCGTGAACACCGAACACTTGATGATATACCATAGACTTCAATGTAAAAATCCCATAGTAATGTTTATCTGAATATCAATTCAAATTACCCCAAGCATCGAGCTCTGAGTCCCATGCCCCGAGCCTTGATCCTTGAGACCCAAACCATAAACACCGAACCTCAGATGATATATAATAGATTTTAAAATCCTGTGGTAATGTATGTTGGAATGTCAATTCAAATTACTTCGAGCATCGAGTCTCGAGCACCAAATCACGAACACCGAACACTTAATGATATACAATAGATTTCAATAATAAAATCCTATAGTAATGTATGTTTGAATGTCAATTCAAATTATCCCAAGCATCGATACCTGAGCCCTACACCGCTAACACCGAACCCCTGATAATATACAATAGATTTCGATAGAAAATCCCGTGGTAATGTATATCGGAATGTTAATTCAAATAACCCCTAGCATCGAGGCCCGAGCCCCAAACCATGAACACCGAACACTTGATGATATACCATAGACTTCAATGTAAAAATCCCATAGTAATTTTTATCTGAATATCAATTCAAATTACCCCAAGCATCGAGCTGTGAGTCCCATGCCCCGAGCCTTGATCCTTGAGACCCAAACCATAAACACCAAACCTCAGATGATATATAATAGATTTTAATATGTTGTGGTAATGTATTTTGGAATGTCAATTCAAATTACATCGAGCATCGAGTCTCGAGCCCCAAATCGCGAACACCAAACACTTAATGATATACAATAAATTTCAATAATAAAATCCTATAGTAATGTATGTTTGAATGTCAATTCAAATTATCCCAAGCATCGATACCTGAGCCCTACATCGCAAACACCAAACCCTCTGATGATATACAATAGATTTTGATATAAAAATACTTTGGTAATGTATATCCGAATGTTAATTCAAATAACCCCTAGCATCGAGCCCCGATCCACAAACCGTGAACACCGAACACTTGATGATATACCACAGACTTCAATGTAAAAATCCCATAGTAATGTTTATCTGAATATCAATTCAAATTACCCCAAGCATCGAGCTCTGAGTCCCATGCCCCGAGCCTTGATCCTTGAGACCCAAACCATAAACACCGAACCTCAGATGATATATAATAGATTTTAATATCCTGTGGTAATGTATGTTGGAATGTCAATTCAAATTACTTCGAGCATCGAGTCTCGAGCCCCAAATCGCGAACACCGAACACTTAATGATATACAATAGATTTCAATAATAAAATCCTATAGTAATGTATGTTTGAATGTCAATTCAAATTATCCCAAGCATCGATACCTGAGCCCTACACCGCAAACACCGAACCCCTGATAATATACAATAGATTTCGATAGAAAAATCCCATGGTAATGTATATCGGAATGTTAATTCAAATAACCCCTAGCATCGAGCCCCGAGCCCAAAACCGTGAACACCGAACACTTGATGATATACCATAGACTTCAATGTAAAAATCCCATAGTAATGTTTATCTGAATATCAATTCAAATTACCCCAAGCATCGAGCTCTGAGTCCCATGCCCCGAGCCTTGATCCTTGAGACCCAAACCATAAACACCGAACCTCAGATGATATATAATAGATTTTAAAATCCTGTGGTAATGTATGTTGGAATGTCAATTCAAATTACTTCGAGCATCGAGTCTCGAGCACCAAATCACGAACACCGAACACTTAATGATATACAATAGATTTCAATAATAAAATCCTATAGTAATGTATGAATGAATGTAAATTCAAATTATCCCAAGCATCGATACCTGAGCCCTACACCGCTAACACCGAACCCCTGATAATATACAATAGATTTTGATAGAAAAATCCCGTGGTAATGTATATTGGAATGTTAATTCAAATAACCCCTAGCATCGAGCCCCGAGCCCCAAACCGTGAACACCGAACACTTGATGATATACCATAGACTTCAATGTAAAAATCCCATAGTAATGTTTATCTGAATATCAATTCAAATTACCCCAAGCATCGAGCTCTGAGTCCCATGCCCCGAGCCTTGATCCTTGAGACCCAAACCATAAACACCGAACCTCAGATGATATATAATAGATTTTAATATCCTGTGGTAATGTATGTTGGAATGTCAATTCAAATTACTTCGAGCATCGAGTCTCGAGCCCCAAATCGCGAACACCGAACACTTAATGATATACAATAGATTTCAATAATAAAATCCTATAGTAATGTATGTTTGAATGTCAATTCAAATTATCCCAAGCATCGATACCTGAGCCCTACACCGCAAACACCGAACCCCTGATAATATACAATAGATTTCGATAGAAAAATCCCGTGGTAATGTATATCGGAATGTTAATTCAAATAACCCCTAGCATCGAGCCCCGAGCCCAAAACCGTGAACACCGAACACTTGATGATATACCATAGACTTCAATGTAAAAATCCCATAGTAATGTTTATCTGAATATCAATTCAAATTACCCCAAGCATCGAGCTCTGAGTCCCATGCCCCGAGCCTTGATCCTTGAGACCCAAACCATAAACACCGAACCTCAGATGATATATAATAGATTTTAATATCCTGTGGTAATGTATGTTGGAATGTCAATTCAAATTACTTCGAGCATCGAGTCTCGAGCCCCAAATCGCGAACACCGAACACTTAATGATATACAATAGATTTCAATAATAAAATCCTATAGTAATGTATGTTTGAATGTCAATTCAAATTATCCCAAGCATCGATACCTGAGCCCTACACCGCAAACACCGAACCCCTGATAATATACATTAGATTTCGATATTAAAATCCCGTGGTATTGTATATCGGAATTTTAATTCAAATAACCCCTAGCATAATGTATATCGGAATGTTAATTCAAATAACCCCTAGCATCGAGCCCCGAGCCCCAAACCGTGAACACCGAACACTTGATGATATACCATAGACTTCAATGTAAAAATCCCATAGTAATGTTTATCTGAATATCAATTCAAATTACCCCAAGCATCGAGCTCTGAGTCCCATGCCCCGAGCCTTGATCCTTGAGACCCAAACCATAAACACCGAACCTCAGATGATAAATAATAGATTTTAATATCCTGTGGTAATGTATGTTGGAATGTCAATTCAAATTACTTCGAGCATCTAGTCTCGAGCCCCAAATCGCGAACACCGAACACTTGATGATATACGATAGATATCAATGATAAAAACCTATAGTAATGTATGTTTGGATGTCAATTCAAATTATCCCAAGCATCGATGCCTGAGCCCTACACCACAAACACAGAACCCCTGATGATATAGAATAGATTTTGATAGAAAAATCCTGTGGTAATGTATATCGGAATGTTAATTCAAATAACCCCTAGCATCGAGCCCTGATCCCCAAACCATGAACACCGAACACTTGATGATATACCATAGACTTCAATGTAAAAATCCCATAGTAATGTTTATCTGAATATCAATTCAAATTACCCCAAGCATCGAGCTCTGAGTCCCATGCCCTGAGTCTACCGAACACTTGATGATATACAATAGATTTTAATGATAAAATCCTATAGTAATGTATGTTTGAATATCAATTCAAATTATTCCAAGCATCGATGCCTGATTATACCCTAGATGATATACAATAAATTTCTATATACAAATCCCGTGGTAATTTTTATCAGAATGTAAATTTAAATTACCCCGAGCATCGATCCCTAAGCCTCAAACTGCGAATACCGAACACTTGATGATATAATAGATTTCAATGTCAAAATCACGTGGTAATGTATGTCTGAATGCCAATTTAAATTATCCCATCGAGTTCTGACCCCGAATCATGAACACCAAACCCCTAATGATATACAATAGATTTCAATGTCAAAACTCGTGGTAATGTATGTTTGAATGTCTTTTCAAATTACCCTAAGCATCATTGAGCCCCGAGCCCTAAGCCTAAAAATGCAAACATCAAACCCATGATGATATTCAATAGATTTAAATATCAAAATCCCATTGTATTATATATCTTAATGTCAATTCAAATCTCCCCGAGCATAGAGTCATGATCCCAAAATTGCAAACATTGAACCCCTAATGATATACAATAGATTTTAATAACAAAATCTTGTGGTAATGTTTGTCTGAATGTCAATTCAAATTTCCCCAAGCCCCAAACCACTAACACTAAACCCTTGATTATATACAATAAATTTCTATATTAAAATCCTGTGGTAATATATGTTAGAATGTCTATTCAAATTACACCGAGCATCGAGCCTTGAGCCCGATATCGTGAATACCGAACACTTGATTATATACAATAGATCTCAATGTATAAATCCCGTGGTAATGTATGTTTGAATGTCAATTAAAATTATCCCAAGTATCGAGCCCCGAGTCCGAATCGCAAACACTCAATTGCTGATGATATCCAATAGATTTCAATGTCAAAATCTCGTGGTAATGTATGTCTGAATGTCAATTCAAATTACCCCGACCATTGAGCCCCGAGCCCTTAGCCTTAAACTGCAAACATCAAACCTCTAATAATATGCAATACATTTTAATATCAAAATCCCGCGGTAATATATATCTGAATGTCAATTCAAACCCCGATCATAGAGCCTCGATCCCCAAACATCAAACACTGAACCCCTGATAATATACAATAGATTTCAATGACAAAATTTTATGGTAGTGTATGTCTGAATGTCAATTCAAATTATCCCTAGCATCGAGCTCTGAACCCCGAGCCCCAAACTGCGAACACTAAACCCTTGATGATATACAATAAATTTCTATATAAAAATCACATGTTAATGTATGTCGGAATGTCAATGCAAATTACCCCGAACATCGATCCCCGAGCCCCAAACTACGAATACCGAACACTTGATAATATATAATAGATTTCAATATCAAAATCTCCTGGTAATGTATGTCTGAATGTCAATATAAATTATCCCAAGCATCATCACCAAGCCCGAATCGCGAACAGCAAACCTCTAATGATATACAATGATTTCAATGTAAAAATCTTGTAGTAATGTATGTCTGAATGTCAATTCAAATTACCTTGAGGATTGTGCCGCGAACCTTGAGCCTTAAACCAAAAACATCGAACCCCTGATCATATGCAATAGAATTTAATATCAAAATCTCATCGTAATATATATCTGAATGTCAATTAAAATTACCCCGAGCATAGAACCCCGATCCCTTACAAACACCAAACCCCTGATAATATACAATATATTTCAATGTCAAAATTTCATGCTAGTGTTTGTCTGAATGTCATTTCAAATTACCCTGAGCCCGGAGCCTCGACCCCTAAACCTGAACATCGAACCCCTGATGATATACAATAGATTTTAATGTCAAAATCATGTGCTAAAATATGCCTAAATGTCAATTTAAATTATCCCGAGCATTGAGCCCCAAGCTCTAAACTGAAAACAACGAATCCCGGTTTATATACAATAGATTTTAATGTTAAAATCATGTGGTAATGTATGTCTGAATGTCAATCCAAATTACCCCGGGAATTGAGCCCCGAGCCCTTAGCCCTATATTGCAAACATCGAACCCTTAATAATATGCAATAGATTTTAATATCGAAATCCCGTGGTAATATATATCTGAATATCAATTCAAATTACACCGAGCATAGAGCCCCGATCCCCAGACCTCAAACACCGAACCCTTAATGATATTCAATAGATTTTAATGACAAAATTTTATGGTAGTGTATGTCTGAATGTCAATACAAATTATCCCGAGCATCGAGCTCTGAGCCCCGAGCCCCAAACCGCGAACACTAAACCCTTGATGATATACAATAAATTTTTATATCAAAATCACATATTAATGTATGTTGGAATGTCAATGCAAATTACCCCGAACATCGATCCCC
The DNA here is from genome assembly GCA_029783415.1 of Anisodus acutangulus. Classification (NCBI taxonomy): domain Eukaryota; kingdom Viridiplantae; phylum Streptophyta; class Magnoliopsida; order Solanales; family Solanaceae; genus Anisodus; species Anisodus acutangulus. The sequence goes on along the minus strand of CM056503.1, from coordinate 29,133,810 downwards.
GAGCCCCAAACTGCGAATACCGAACACTTGATAATATATAATATATTTCAATATCAAAATCCTGTGGTAATGTATGTCTGAATGTCAATATAAATTATCCCAAGAATCAACCCCGAGCCCGAATCGCAAACAACAAACCCCTGATGATATACAATAGATTTCAATGATAAAATCCCGTAGTAATGTATGTTTGAATGTCAATTCAAATTACCCTAAGGATTATGCCGCGAGCCCTGAGCCCTAAACTGAAAACATCGAACCCCTGATCATATGCAATAGAATTTAATATCAAAATCTCATTGTAATATATATCTGAATGTCAATTAAAATTACCCCGAGCATAGAACCCCGATCCCTTACAAACATCGAACCCCTTATAATATACAATTTATTTCAATGTCAAAATTTCATGATAGTGTATGTCTGAATGTCATTTCAAATTACCCTGAGCCCAGAGCCTCAACCCCTAAACCTGAACAATGAACCCCTGATGATATACAATAGATTTCAATGTCAAAATCCTGTGCTAAAATATGTCTAAATGTCAATTTAAATTATCCCGAGCATTGAGCCCCAAGCCCTAACCTGAAAACAACAAACCCCAATTTATATACAATAGATTTTAATGTTAAAATCATGTGGTAATGTGTGTCGGAATGTCAATTCAAATTATCCCGAGCATTGAGCCCCGAGCCCTTAGCCATATACTGCAAACATCGAACCCCTAATAATATGCAATAGATTTTAATATCGAAATCTCATGGTAATATATATCTAAATGTCAATTCAAATTACCCCTAACATAGAACACCGATCCCCAAACCTCAAACACCGAACCCCTGATGATATACTATAGATTTCAATGATAAAATTTTATGGTAGTGAATGTCTGAATGTCAATTCAAATTATCCCGAGCATCGAGCTCTGAGCCCCGAGCCCCAAACTGCGAACACTAAACCCTTGATGATATACAATAAATTTCTATATCAAAATCACATGTTAATGTATATTGGAATGTCAATGCAAATTACCCCGAACATCGACCCCGAGCCCCAAACTGCGAATACCGAACACTTGATAATATATAATAGATTTCAATATCAAAATCTCAGGGTAATGTATGTCTGAATGTCAATATAAATTATCCCAAGCATCAGCCCAGAGCCCGAATCGCAAACAGCAAACCCCTGATGATATACAACAGATTTCAATGTAAAAATCCCGTAGTAATGTATGTCTGAATGTCAATTCAAATTATCCTGAGGATTGTGTCGCGAGCCTTGAGCCCTAAAATGAAAATATCGAACCCCTGATCATATGCAATGGAATTTAATATCAAAATCTCATCGTAATATATATCTGAATGTCAATTAAAATTACCCCGAGCATAGAGCCCCGATCCCTTACAAACATCGAAACCCTAAGAATATACAATATATTTCAATGTCAAAATTTCATGCTAGTGTATTTCTGAATGTCATTTCAAATTACCCTGAGCCCGGAGCATCGACCCCAAAACCTGAACATCAAGCCCTTGATGATATACAATAGATTTCAATGTCAAAATCACGTGCTAAAATATGTCTAAATGTCAATTTAAATTATCCCGAGCATTAAGCCCCAAGCCCTAAACTGAAAACAACGAACCCCAGTTTATATACAATAGATTTTAATGTTAAAATCATGTGGTAATGTATGTCTGAATGTCAATTCAAATTACCTCGAGCATCGAACCACGAGCCCTGAACCTAAACACCTAACCTCTAATGATATACATTAGATTACAATGTCAAAATCTCGCGGTAATGTATGTCAAAATGTCATTTCAATTACCCCAAGCATCGATCCCTGAGCCTCGAACCGCAAATAGTGAACCCTTATGATATAGAATAGATTTCAATATCAAAATCTCGTGGTAATGAATGTCTGAATGTCAATTCAAATCACCCCGAGTATCGAGCCCTAAACTATAAACATCGAACCTTTGTTGATATATAATAGATTTTAATAACAAAATTCGTGGTAATGTATGTCTGAATGTTAATTCGAATTACCCTGAGCATTGATCCCCAAGCCCCGAACCCATAACCACGAACACCGAATCCCTGATGATATACAATATATTTCAATGTCAAAATTCTATGATTATGTATGTCTGAATGTCAATTCAAATTACCCCGAGCATTGAGCTCTGAGCCCCATGCCCCAAGCTCTGAGCTCCAAACCGCAAACACTAAACTCCTGACGATATACTATAGATTTTAATGCCAAACCACCATGCTAATGTATGTCGGAATGTTAATTCAAATTACCCCGAGCATCATGCACTAAGTCCAAAGTATTGAATCCCAATCCGTCAACATCGAACCCTTGATGATAAACAATAGATTTCAATATCAAAATCCTATTGTAATGTATGTCTGAATGTCAATTAAAATTTTCTCGATCATCGAGCTTTGAGCCCTATGCACCGAGCCTTGATCCTTAAGAGCCAAACTATAAACACCGAACCTCAAATGATATATAATAGATTTTAATATCAATATCCTATGGTAATGTATGTCATAATGTCAATTCAAATTACCTCAAGTATCGAGCCTCGATCCCCAAACCACAAACACTGAACCCCTGATAACATACAATAAATTTCAATGTCAAAATCTCGTGCTAATGTATATCTAAATATCAATTCATATTTCCCCCCATCATCGAGTCTCGAGCTCCGATCCCTAAGCCCCAAGCCTCAAACCACGACCACCAAACCCATAATGATATGCAATAGATTTCAATATCAAAATCCCATGGTAATGTATATCCAAATGTAAATTCAAATTATCCCGAGCACCAAACCCCAACCCTCGAGCCCTGGGCCCCAAGTCTCGAGCCTTCAGTCCCGAGCTCCAATCATGAATACTAAAATCCTGATGATATACAATAGATTTCAATGTCAAAATCTCGTGGTAATGTATGTCTGAATATCAATTTAAATTATCCGAGTGTCGAGCCCCGAGTCTCGAACCTCAATCCACAAGCCCCTAACCGCGAACACCAAATCCCTGATGATATACAATAAATTTTAATATAAAAATTTTGTGGTAATATATGTCTGATTGTCAATTCAAATTATCCCAAACATCGAGCCTCTAGCACTGAGCCCTGAACCGCAAACATCGAACCCCTGATGATATACAATAGATTTTAATATCCAAATTCCATGGTAATGTATGTCTAAATGTCAATTCAAATTACCTCGAGAATCGAACCTTGATCCCTACGCCTCGAGCTTCAATTCTCGAGCCCCGCACCCCGATCCCTTAACCGCAAACACCAAACCCCTGATGATAAATAATATATTTCAATGTCAATGTCATGTGATAATGTTTGAATGTCAATTCAAATTATCCCAAGCATCGAGGCTCAAGCCCAGAGCCTTGAGCCCCGAGCCATGAATCGCGAACACCGAACTCCCGATGATATAGAATATATTTTAATGTCAAAATCCTGTGATAATGTATATTTGAATGTCAATTCAAATTACCCTGAATATAGAGACCCGAGCCTTGAGCCTTGAGCCATGAGCCATGAGCCCTAAGCCCCGATTGTCAAACATGAAACCCCTGATGATATATAATAGATTTAATGTTAAAATATCGTGGTAATGTATGTCTGATAGTCAATACAAATTACCCCAAGCATTGAGCCTCGAGCCCCAGCCCCAAACTGCAAACACTTGATGATATACAATAGATTTTAATGTCAAAATCTCATGGTAATGTATGTTGGAATGTCAATTCAAATAACCACAAACATCAAACCCTAAGCCCTGAGACTTGAACCGCGAACACTGAACCCCTTATGATATACAATAGATTTCAATATCAAAATCACATGGTAATGTATGTCTAAATGTCAATTCATATTTCCCCGAGCATCGAGCCCTGAGTTGTGAACAGCAAACACCGAACCCCTGATGATATACAATAGATTTCAATAAAAATCCCATTGTAATGTATGTCGGAATGTCAATTCACATTATCGCGAGTATCGATCCCTGAGCCAAAAAATTGCGAACACTAAACACTTGATGACATACAACGGATTTCAATGTCAAAATCCCATAGTAATGTATGTCTGAATGTCAATTCAAATTATCCCAAGCGATGAGCCCAGAGCCTGAATCGTGAACACCGAACCCCTGATGATATAGAATAGATTTTAATGTCAGAATCTTATGGAAATGTATGTCTGAATGTCAATTCGAATTACCCCAAGCATCTAGCTGTGAGCCTTGAGCCCTAAGCTCGAGCCCTAAGCTCGAGCCCTAAGCCCCTAATCCTGAACACAGAACCCCTAATGATATACAACAGATTTCAATATCAAAATCCCGTGGTAATATATGTCTGAATGTCAATTCAAATTACCCTGAGGATCGAGCTCTAAGCCCTGAGCCCTAAACCGCAAACATTGAACCCCTAATCATATGCAGTAGAATTTAATATCAAATCCCGTGGTAATATATATCTGAATATCAATTCAAATTACACCAAGAATAGAGCCCCGATCCCCGAACCATAAACACCGAACCCATGATGATATATAATAGATTTCAATGTCAAAATGTTAGGGTAGTGTATGTCTGAATGTGATTTCAAATTACCACGAGCCCTTATCTTCGACTCCTAAACCTGAACACCGAACTCCTGATGATATACAATAGATATAAATGTCAAAATCCCATGGTAAAATATGTCTGAATATCAATTTAAATTATCCCGAGCATTAAGCCCCGAGCCCTAAACTGAAAACACCAAAACACTATTGCTATTTAATAGATTTCAATGTTAAAATCCTATGGTAATGTATGTCTGAATGTCAATTCAAATCATCCCGAGAATCGAGCACCGAGCCATGAACTACAAAGACTGAAACCTTGATGATATATAATAGATTGCAATATCAAAATCATGTGGTAATGTATATCTGAATGTTAATTCAAATTACCCTGAGCATCGATCCCCAAGTCCCAAGCCCGGAACCACGAACACTGAACCCATGATGATATACAATATATTTTAATGTCAAAATTCTATGGTAATGTATGTCTGAATGTCAATTCAAATTACCCCGAGCATTAAGCTCCGAGCCTCGTGCCCCGAGCCATGAGCCCCAAACCGCAAACACCGAACTCCTGATGATATACTATAGATTTGAATGCCAAAATCCCATGCTAATGTATGTCGGAATGTCCATTCAAATTACCCCAAAAACCGAGCACCAAGTCCCAAGTACCTTTGCCTCAAACTGTGAACACCGAACCCTTAATGATATACAATAGATTTCAATGTCAAAATTCCATTATAATGTATATCTGAATGTCAATTAAAATTACCCCGAGTATCGAGCTTCGAGCCCCGTGCCCCGAGCCTTCAGCCTTGAGACCCAAACCATAAACATCGAACCTCAAATGATATAATAGATTTTAATAACAATATCCTGTGGTAATGTATGTTGGAATGTCAATTCAATTTACCCCCAGCATCAAGCCTCGAGCCCCAAACCGCGAACATCGAACCTCTTATGACATACAATAAATTTCAATTTCAAAATATCGTGGTCATGTATATCTAAATATCAATTCAAATTACCCCCATCATCGAGTCTCGAGCTCCGAGCTCTAACTTCTGAGCCTGAACCCCCAACCCTAAACCGCGACCATCAAACCCCTTATGATATGCAATAGATTTCAATATAAAAATCCTATGATAATGTATATTGGAATGTATATTCAAATTACCCTAAGCATCAAACCCCAAGCCTCGAGCCCCAAGCCCCGAGCCTTGAGTCTCGAGCTCTAATTGTGAATACTAAAAACCCTAATGAAAAATAATAGATTTCAATGTCAAAATCTTGTGATGATGTATGTTTGAATACCAATTCAAATTACCCGAGCCCCTAATCGTGAACACCAAATCCCTGATGATATACAATAAATTTCAATATAAAATTATGTGGTAATGTATGTTTGATTGTTAATTCAAATTACCCCGAGCATCGAGCCTCGAGCACTGAGCCCCGAACCGCGAATACTGAACCCCTGATTATATAAAATATATTTAATATCAAAATTCCATGGTAATTTATGTCTGAATGTCAATTAAAATATGATATATAATAAATTTCAATATAAAATTATATGGTAATGTATGTCTGATTGTTAATTCAAACTACCCCAATCATCGAGCATCGAGCACTGAGCACCGGACCGCGAACACTGAACCCCTGATGATATATACAATAGATTTAATATCAAAATTCCATGGTAATTTATGTCTGAATGTTAATTAAAATTACCTCAAGCATCAAGCCCTAAGCCTTGAGCCTCGAGCTTCAATTCCCGAGCCCCAAGCCCCTAACCACAAACACCAAACCCATGATGATATATAATAGATTTTAATGTCAAAGTCCAATGATAATGTTTGAATGTCAATTCAAATTACCCCGAGCATCGAGGCTCGAGCCTAGAGCACTGAGCCCCGAACCCCGAGCCATGAACTGCGAACACCGAACTCTTAATGATATACAATAGATTTTAATGTCAAAATCATGTGGTAATGTATATTTGAATGTCAATTCAAATTACCCTGAACATAGAGACCCGAGCCTTGAGCCCTAAGCCCCGAACGGCGAACACCGGACCCCTGATCATATATAATAGATTTAATGTCAAAATCTCGTGGTAATGTATGTCTGAATGTCAATTCAAAATACCTCAAACATCGATCCTTGAGCCCCAGCCCCAAACTGTGAACACTGAACACTTGATGATATATAATAGATAACAATGTCAAAATCCCATGGTAATGTATGTGTGAATGTCAATTCAAATAGCCCCAAAGATCGAACCCCGAGCACCGAGACTTGAACTGCGAACACCGAACCCCTAATGATATACAATAGATTTTAATATCAAAATCATGTGGTAATGTATGTCCAAATGTCAATTCATATTTCCCCGAGCATCGAGCCCTGAGTTTTGAACCGCAAACACCGAAACCCTGATGATATATAATAGATTTTAATAACATAATCACGTGGTAATGCATGTCGAAATGTCAATTCAAATTACCCCGAGCATCGATCCCTGAGTCCCAAACTGGAAACACTAAACACTTGATGACATACAATGGATTTTAATGTCAAAATCCTGTAGTAATGTATGTTTGAGTGTCAATTCAAATTATCCCAAGTGATGAGCCTCGATCCCAAATCGCGAACATCGAACCCCTGATGATATACAATTGATTTTAATGTTCTCATGGTAATGTATGTTTGAATGTCAATTCAAATTACCGCGAGCATCTAGCCATGAGCCTTGAGCCCTAAGCCTTAAGCCCTAAACCCCGAGCCCCTAATCATGAACACTGAACCTCGGATGATATATAATAGATTTTAATATCAAAATATTATGGTAATATATGTATGAATGTCAATTCAAATTCCTCAAGGATCGAGCCCTGAGCCATGAGCCCTAAACCACAAACATTGAACCCATGATGATATGTAATAGAATTCAATATCAAATCTCATGGTAATATATATCTGATGTCAATTCAAATTACCCCGAGCATAGAGCCCCGATCCCCGAACCATAAATACCAAACCCCTGATGATATACAATAGATTTTAATGTCAAATTTTTTGTGGTAATGTATGTCTAAATGTCATTTCTAATTACCCCGAGCCCTTAGCCTTGACCCATAAACCTGAACATCAAACCCTTGATGATATACAATATATTTCAATGTCAAAATCCTTTGGTAAAATATGTCTGAATGTCAATTTAAATTACCCCGAGCATTGAGCCCCGAGCCCTAAACTGAAACCCTGATGATATATAATAGATTTCAATATTAAAATCATGGGGTAATATATGTTTGAATGTCAATTCAAATTACCCAGAGAATTGAACCTTTAGCCCTGAACCTGAACACCGAACCCCTAATGATATGCAATAGATTTCAATGATAAAATTCCTTGGTAATGTATGTCTAAATGTCAATTCAATTACCCCGAGCCTCGAGCCTCAAACCTTTAACAGTGAATCCTTGATTATATAGAATAGATTTCAATATCAAAATCTCATGGTAATGTATGTTTGAGTGTTAATTCAAATCACCCCGAGCATCGAGCCCCGAGACCTGAACTACAAACACCGAACCCTTCATGATATATAATAGATTACAATAACAAAATCCCATTCTAATGTATGTCGGGATGTCAATTCAAATTACCCTGAGCATCGAGCACCAAGTCCTAAGTATCGAGCCCCAAACCGTGAACATCGAACCCTTGATGATATATAATAGATTTCAATGTCAAAATCTCATGGTAATGTATGTCTAAATATTAATTCAAATTACCCCGAGCATTGAGCTCCGAGCTCCGTGCCCCGAGCCTTGAGCCTGAGACCCTAACCATAAACACCGAACCTCGAATGATATATAATAGATTTTAATATCAATATTCTGTGGTAATGTATGTCAAAATGTCAATTCAAATTACCCTGAGCATCAAGCCTCGAGCCCCAAAACCGCGAACATCGAGTGTCGAGCTCTGAGCCCCGAGCCGCATGCCCTAAACTGCGACCATCGAACCTCTTATGATATGCAATAGATTTCAATATCAAAATCACATGGTAATGTATATTTGAATGTAAATTCAAATTACCCCGAGCATCGAACCCCATGCCTCGAGCCCTGAGCCCCGAGCCTTGAGTCCCTAGCCCAATCCTGTATATTAAAACCCTAATGATATATAATAGATATTAATGTCAAAATCTCATAGTAATGTATGTTCGAATATCAATTCAAATTACCCGAGAGTCGAGCCCCGAGCCTTGAAACTGGAACCCCGAGCCTCTAACCGCAAACACTGAATCCCTGATGATATACAATAAATTCAATATAAAAGTTCTATAGTAATGTATGTCTGAATGTCAATTCAAATTACCCCGAGCATCGAGCATTAAGACTCGAACTGTAAACACCAAATTCCTGATGATATACAATAGATCTTAATATCAAAATTGTGTGGTAATGTATGTTTGAATGTCAATTCAAATTACCTCGAGCATCAAGCCCTGAGCGTTGAGCTTCGATTCCTGAGCCCCGCACCCCGAGCCCCTATCCGCAAACAGTAAACCCCTAATGATATATAATAGATTTCAATGTCAAGTTCCTGTGATAATGTTTGAATGTCAATTCAAATTACCCCGAGCATTGAGGCTCGATCCTACATCCCTAAGCCTTGAGCCCCGAGCTATGAACCGCGAACATCGAACTCCTGTTGATATACAATAGATTATAATGTCAAAATCTCATAGTAATGTATATTTGAATGTTAGTTCAAATTACCTCGAGCATAGATATCCCAGCCTTGAGCCCCAAGTCCCGAACGACGAACACTGAACCCCTAATGATATATAATAGATTTTAATGTCAAAATCTCGTGGTAATGTATGTCTAAATGTCAATTCAAATTACCCCAAGCAGCGAGCCTCGAGCCCTTCTCTAATCTACGAACATCGAACACTTGATGATGTATAATAGATTTCAATGTCAAAATCATGTGGTAATGTATGTCGGAATGGCAATTCAAATAACCCAAGCATCGAACCCCGAGACTTAAAACCCCGAACACCAAACCCTTGATAATATATAATAGATTTCAATATCAAACTCCCGTGGTAATGTAACATTTGTTCCACATAAAAGTATACCACAATGTGTTGCATGTTCTAAACCTCCACCATAACTTGGCAAAAAGGGCCTTAGAAACATCATAAAGAAACCTGAATCCTAGTCCTCTCTTATCCTTTTATAGACAGATATGCTCTCATGACACCCATTGTCTGCTTCTACCTTCCTCCTTGTTGTTCCAAAAGAATCTGGCAATCATCCTATGCATTTCGTTGATACTGTATTTGATAGGCACTATAGTTGATAGGTTGTACACAAGGATTCTTTGAAGTACGCTACTAATTAAAACTACTTTTCCTCCATAAGACAGCAATATCCCCTTCCAACTCTGCAGTTTGTTTTTCACCTTTTTAATAAGTTCATTGTAGTATACTTTCTTTTTTCTAGCATGAAATATTGGACACCACAAGTATTTCAAAGAGAAATGATCCCTAGTAAAACCAATTATCTGTTGCACCTCATGAACCAGATTGTTTGCAACCTTATGATACATGTAAAATGCACTCTATTCCTTATTAATAAGTTGCCCAGAAACTACTTCATACTCTCTTAGGATGCACATGACCCTCTTCAAGGATTCCTTCTCAGCAGATGCGAATATAATGGTATCATCTGCATATGCTAAGTGATTGATATTAACACTCCATTTTGGCATTCCACATCCCACATAACTGTTATCTTCAGCCAATGCATTTAATGCTCTAGATAGAACTTCTGCAGACATGATGAACAAAACTGGTGACAAAGGGTCACCCTGTTTTACCCCTCTAATTGAGTGAAAGAAACCTTTAACTTTTCCATTAAACAAAATGGAGTACAAATTATTAGCAGCAAGCCTCCATATCATGTCTATGAAAATATCAGAGAACCTCATTCCGCCTAGAACTTTGGTTAGATAAGACTATGACACTCTATCATATGCCTTTTCCATATCTAACTTTATTACCACATTTGCAGGTTTTCTTCTTTTTCTGATATTTGTTATGATCTCTTGAGCCAGAAGGACATTTTCAATAATACTCTTGCCTTTAACAAAGCCTGCTTGGTTATGAGATATTAATGATGGGAGGATCTTCTACAATCTGTCATGTACTACTCTTGAAAAAACCTTGCTAATAAAATTACTTAAACTAATGGGCCTTAGATCAGAAAAAATTTGAACCAACTCTTTCTTATGGAGCAGCACCAAGTTAGTGTGAGTAATAGACTTTGGGAGAGAATTTCCTTGAATGAAATAAAACACCATGTTATAAAGATCCCCTCCAACTATGTCCCAACAACTTTGATAAAACAATCCTGAAAAGCCATCGGGACCACTTGCACTATTACCATTGAGATTCAAAACAACATCTTTTACATCTTCCATACTTGGTAATTTACATAGTTTCTCAGTTGTATTTGCCTCCACCATGCATGGGACTCAAGCAACCCTTCAAAGTTATGCTCAGTTTCCTCCTATGAAAATTGCTTCTAATAGAAATTAACAGATTCTTCTGCCATTTGATCTTCATTATCAAGCCATACACCTTGTGCATCTTGAATTTTCTGGATTTACAATTTTTTCCTTCTTCCTTTCACAATATTTTGAATGAACCTTATATTCCTATCTCCTTCTACAAACCAATCTAGTCCAGGCTTCTACCTCCAGTATTCTTCTTCAAAGTATATATATCTTTTCGTTTCTGCTTAAGCTTTGTGCAACACACTTCTATTCATGATAGTGGGATGTTCTTCAAATAATTCTTTTTTTATTCTCACAATCTCCTCTCTAATGATGTGTTGTTTGAATATATCACCAAAAGTTTTCCTACTCCAATGAGACAACACCATTTCATCTTATTTAATTTTCATTTAAAGTTAATAAAAGGATCTTCATGCTCCCAGACTTGCCAGTTCTGCCTTACAGTGTCTAGGAATGTATCATGCTTAACCCAAAACTTAAGAAACTTGAATTGCCTCTACTAATTTTGAGATATTGCCCCATTTATGCACAGAATAGGTGCATGATCTGAACTTATTCTTGCCAAATGTTCCACTTCTATATTACCAAACTAGTTTTGTAACTAAGCATTAACCAGCATCTTGTCAAGCCTCTTAAAAATATGATCATCAGCTACTCTATCATTCCATCATGTAAAAGGACTGCCTTTGAAATGGACCTCCTCCATTTCACAAGAATTTACATATAAAGCAAAATCTTCAACATCGTGTGGTTGGATAGGAATGCCACCTATATTTTCCTTTTCATTCAGCACCACGTTAAAATCACCTCCAATCATCCATAGATCATCTATGTTGTTGGCCAACTGATACATACTATCCCACAAATCCAGTATTTTAACATCTATCACATTTAGCATAAACTAAGGTTGTGAATAAGATTTTCTCCAACTCTTGAAAGAACAATTTAAGAGTAACTTGTTGAAAAGTGTCTGATATCACTTCAACATCAATATTGTCAGCAACAAAATACCAAATCTTACCATTGCAATTAGAGTTTGCAACAGTCATTCTCAATCTCCTCTTGTATTGTTGAATATGTCTAGCATGTTGAAAAGGTTCTATAAGAGCTATCAGAAAAATTCTATGATATTTGTGAAGCATTTGGAACCTATGAAAGGCTATTTGAGTATTTACTGAACTAATAATTTAAAGTTGGATTTAGTTGTTGTCCTATTTGGCAACACCCCGGTAGGCAACTTATCTACCGACTACATGCTCATTCTTGTTGACCTTCTTCTGACCTTTGTTAGAAATCACTTTAGGAGATACCCCTGCTTGTTTAAAGACTCTCAATATATTGTTCCACCCATTGCTTAGTACTAGAACCTTCAATCCTTCCCTGATAATTTCTAGAGTGAGTTTGGTAACCATCACAATTCTGTTGTTGCTGCTCATCATTATTTTTTGCCACATTGTTGTTATCTATATGATCACTTTCCTCCACTATGTCAAGAGCATCAAATTGGTTATGCACCTTGACTACTGGAACCTCATCTTTCTTCTTGACTACTGGCACCTCATCCTTCTTCTTGACTCCTTGACTCCTTGAACATCTTTGTTAGTCCCTCTTTTCTCTTTGTGATTGACTCCAGGGTAGTCAACTACTTTACCACTAGAAAGAAACCTAGAGAGGTACTTCTGAACTGGCATATTTCTTCCATAATACCTTCTATGTCTCTCTGAAATAACCTTATTTTTCTCCTTGGGATCCCTTTTAACAATCTCATTTGAAACTTATTTATCATTCATTATAGAGTCATTCTCAACTGTTGATTTATACAATTCATGATGCAAAATTCCACCCACTGCTTAGTACTAGAACCTTCAATCCTTCCCTGATCATTTCTAGAGTGAGTTTGGTAACCATCACAATTCTGTTGTTGCTGCTCATCATTATTTTTTGCCTCATTGTTGTTATCTATATGATCGCTTTCCTCCACTGTGTCAAGAGCATCAAATTGGTTATGCACCTTGACTACTGGCACCTCATCCTTCTTCTTGACTCCTTGAACACCTTTGTTAGTCCCTTTTTTATCTTTGTCATTGACTCCAGGGTAGTCAACTACTTTACCACTAGAAAGAAACCTAGAGAGGTACTTCTGAACTGGCATATTTCTTCCATAATACCTTCTATGTCTCTCTGAAATAACCTTATTTTTCTCCTTGGGATCCCTTTTAACAATCTCATTTGAAACTTATTTATCATTCATTATAGAGTCATTCTCAACTGTTGATTTATACAATTCATGATGCAAAATTCCACCCACTGCTTAGTACTAGAACCTTCAATCCTTCCCTGATCATTTCTAGAGTGAGTTTGGTAACCATCACAATTCTGTTGTTGCTGCTCATCATTATTTTTTGCCTCATTGTTGTTATCTATATGATCGCTTTCCTCCACTGTGTCAAGAGCATCAAATTGGTTATGCACCTTGACTACTGGCACCTCATCCTTCTTCTTGACTCCTTGAACACCTTTGTTAGTCCCTTTTTTATCTTTGTCATTGACTCCAGGGTAGTCAACTACTTTACCACTAGAAAGAAACCTAGAGAGGTACTTCTAAACTGGCATATTTCTTCCATAATACCTTCTATGTCCCTCTGAAATAACCTTATTTTTCTCCTTAGGATCCCCTTTAACAATCTCATTTGAAACTTCTTTATCATTCATTATAGAGTCATTCTCAACTGTTGATTTATACAATTCATGATGCAAAATTCCACCCACTGCTTAGTACTAGAACCTTCAATCCTTCCCTGATCATTTCTAGAGTGAGTTTGGTAACCATCACAATTCTGTTGTTGCTGCTCATCATTATTTTTTGCCTCATTGTTGTTATCTATATGATCGCTTTCCTCCACTGTGTCAAGAGCATCAAATTGGTTATGCACCTTGACTACTGGCACCTCATCCTTCTTCTTGACTCCTTGAACACCTTTGTTAGTCCCTCTTTTATCTTTGTGATTGACTCCAGGGTAGTCAACTACTTTACCACTAGAAAGAAACCTAGAGAGGTACTTCTGAACTGGCATATTTCTTCCATAATACCTTCTATGTCCCTCTGAAATAACCTTATTTTTCTCCTTGGGATCCCCTTTAACAATCTCATTTGAAACTTCTTTATCATTCATTATAGAGTCATTCTCAACTGTTGATTTATACAATTCATGATGCAAAATTCTACATTTATCACAAGAATGACCTTGAAGTTTAATTCAGTGCAATACTTGCGGAGAAAATTATATTGAATCTTTACTTTCATCATTCTGATTTCTTTTTATTCTTCATCTTTAATTTCCATCATCATAAACTTTGGTAGATCTCCCAACAAATCCACTTGTACTTTGACCCTAGCATAACTAGGTCTTGTTTTGTTGATTGTGGCCATACCTAATTGTAATAGTTTCCCCAGTGCTGAAGCCAACGTAAATAATGATTTCTTGACAAAAAAGGCTGGTAAGAAAGAAGAAAAAGAGATCCATGCCATAGCTTGTGAGGTTTCTTCATTAACTTTGAATTTAGAATCATAAATTAATGGTCTCATTTGATAGGTGAAACCATCCTTAGACTTCAAGTAGTGTGCACCTTTGGATGTGATAGTTATGAAATCTTCCATCAAGTTCATCTGATAAGAACATGCCTATTGTGAGAAAAACCAACTTGACAATGACTTTTTGCTCCACACTGTGCCAGAATGATTGTCCTCAATTCTTCTAAGGCAGGCCAGCCATGAGAGAATTTTCCAGTTATAGCATATTGAAGATTCTCAAAGATCTTTATTCGCTTAACTTCTGCTTCAGTCCAGTTTACCATTGGTATACCATCTACATAAGTTATCTTCTTCATTGGAATTGGATCACATTGCTACACTATAGTTCATCATGAGAAATCAAAGCTTGGACAAAATTGCAACCAGCCTTCTTTAGGGTTTTCGGGACGGTAGGGTCAATAATAGGTGTTTGTGTAATGGATAAGGGTGGGAATTATGATGTTGAGTCTATGGGAGGAGGCTGGCCAGTCGTAGTTGATGGCTGGCCAGTGGCCGGTGTGGCCATGGAGCGGCTACGCCAAGGTTTTCATGATAGTAGGATGAGAGAGAAGAGAGCTTCTAGTAAGGTTTTTATATCTTTTATCGATTCTCTATTTGTATTTTGTAATTCTAAGTTAACTAAGCTATCTATTACTCCATCCGTCTCAATTTATGTGACATCATTTGACTTGAAATAAAGTATAAGAAAGAAAGAAAAAGAAGACTTTGAAATTTGGGGTGTAAAACAAACATTGAACATTTGTCTAACTATAAATCACCTCATTTATGGTAAAGGAGAATTTTAAAGTTAAGTTGTTACTAATTATATAAAAGTGTTAATTCTTTTTAGGGACAAACTAAAAATAAAAGGATGTCACATAAATTGGATGGAAAGAGTATTTCAAAAATAAGGGAAAGGACATTAACAACAACAACATACCCAGTGAAATCTCACAATGTGGGGTCAGGAGAGGGCAAAGTGTACACAGACCTTACCTCTAACTTGAAAGGTAGAGCGGTTGTTTCCGGGAGACCCTCGGCTCATGCCAAAGCATAATCACAAGTAAAGCAAGCAAAGCAACGCAAGAGAAACGGTTAGACCTAGACAAGAAATTAAAGCAATATGAACATGATGATAACAAAATCGAATATGCCATGGTAGCGCATTCTGATAGAAGGAAGCAGTAGCTAACTTAGAAAAATAATATCAACAAAGTACACTAGGGAACACATAACAGCAGAAATCAAACTACAAGGGACAATAAAATAATACTGCGCCTATAAATGTGATAGGCTAATCGAGCCTACAGTAATAACACTACAACTATCATTTTGTAAGCGTAAGTAGGACTACGCTTGACTACCTACTACCATTCTACCCTAATTCGTGTCCTCCACAACCCACTATCTAAGGTCATGTCCTCAGTAAGTTGCACCTGCGCCATATCCCGTCTAATCACCTCTCCCCAATACTTCTTCGGCCTACCTTACCCCTTCTGAACCCGTCCATAGCCAACCTCCGCACTTGGGTATATGTGTCTCTCCTCTGCATATGCCCGAACCATCTCAACCTCGCTTCCCGTATCTTATCCTCCACTGAGGTCACTCCCACTTTATCTCTAATATCTTCATTTCTAATCCTATCTCTCCTTGTATGCCCACACATCCATCTCAGCATCCTCATCTCCACAACTTTCATCTTCTGTATGTGCGAAGTCTAGACTGGCCAACACTCCGCCTCATACAACATAGTCGGTCTAACCACCACCCTATAGAACTTGCCTTTAAGTTTTGGTGGCACCTTCTTGTCGCACAAAACTCCAGATGCGAACCTCCATTTCATCTACCCTGCTCCAATACGATGTGTGACATCGTCATCAATTTTTCCATTCCCTTAGACATTAAATGAATTAAATTTCACTTTATTGTTTCTCAAATTTGGAAAAGAACTATTAGAAGAAATCGATTATAAAAAATCATTAACAATGTTGTGTTTCATATAGCTAAATAAAACAATATAATGTCAAAGTTTGATTTTATATAGTTTAGAAATCTTAAGGCCTCTCAATAAAATGTGTTTTTAGGCCACCAATATTATTGAGCCGCTCCTGTGAACTGGTACCTCATCATTTTTCCATAGAAGCACAACTCCTCCAGACTGATCAATAACACCAACTTGGATTAGATTAGTGAAGTTGAAGTCTCTCTTTAGTGCGTAATGATTGGGCATTTTTATTTCTGTCAAAACTAGTAATGATGGATTATGATAGTCCACAAGACCATGCAGATTACGTCTAAAGGATGCATTGTTGGCGCCTCTACACCATAATATGATCTGCATATACAATTTATCATTATGGATTGATTAGCTAACGACATACTCTAACGAGTAGTGGGAGGAAGGGATGGATCTAAGTCATGTCCGTAGGTTTGGAAACTTCCATCAGTATAGATAATAGAACCACCACATATTTGTGTAAGTAGGTCTATATCTGGGTATAATCTGGTAGCCAAAGAGGTCCTGTTTATAGTTCCCTGCATTGTAGTAAAATTCCTTTACCTATATTTTCACTAAATAGCTGTGTTTGTGCACAATCCAGTGTGTATGTCTCAGTTGTTTCTGTCCTCCTCGTCCAGGTCCACAACACAAAAGTGCGATAACAACTTACTCTACAGCGTCTATGGTACAACCTACTCTAGCAATGGCAGTGGGAAGTCCATTAGCAATGGTAGAGCTGCTTGAAATATATATTTTTTGTGGGTTTGAAATCGAGTACTAAAATTTGTGTAATCTAAGTTGAGGCATACACTAGTAGGAGGCAATTGTAGTTTTGTGGGGGTTAACACATTTGGAAGTCTCTGTGATCATCTAGGCTAGCATTTTTGTGTAATCTTTATTTTTTTAGGAATTTTTTTTTGTGTGGATTGTGCTTTTGCCGGGTGAGGAAACTATAATTAGGGATGGCAACGGGGAGGGGCGAGTGCGGGGCCGGCGGTTTTTGCCTTATGCCGATTGCGGGGCTGGTTTCTTCCTTCACATTTTGGAACTGACATTTTTAGGAAGAAAAATTGCTCGAATCTACTGATGCGATTGAACCTGAACATAAGTAATCTCAAATTTCAATGCTAATTTGGATATTTTTTAAACAATTTAATTAACAAAATCAAATAGAAATGGTGATCGAATTGCTTCGAGATCTTCAGTTACTAAAGCCGTAAATATCATACTCATTAAAGGGTAAAAAGTTCATCATACTTCAGATTATTCTGTCTATGCTTGTATAATGCAAAATTTGACTATAGAAATATGAAAATAAAAAATGCACTTGAACTTTAGGTGTGTGAAAATTGAATGCAGGAATTAACTTCTTGGATTTCAAGTGATGAAATTTAAATTGCTACAAGATCTTCAATTGCATTATAACGCTAGGCTAACATATTAATTTTAGTGTTTAAACAAAAATATTAAGCAGTTAATAAAATTTGAATTTTTTGATTAAACACTTACTAGTAGAGGCGTCTAGGATTTGAAGATTTTATTTAATAAAAAAAAGTAAGCAAATTATGCGGGGCGGGTTTAAGTCTTCGCGGGTGTGCCCCACAACACCCCACCCCCACCCCGCCCCCACGTTTGCCATCCCTAAACTATATAGGTCTATGAAGAAGATTCAGGTAATTGTGCGGTTAGCATAGAGGGTAACGTATCGGAATGGGTATGGTTTGATAGAAGAGAAGCTTTGATGGGTTGTTATAACTTCTATTTTGGATAATGCTTGCTTTTTTAGTGGCTTGTTAGCTGAGATAGTAATAATTGGATAAGCTAGTCAGGAATAGTATGTGTAACTAATTTTGGGGAATGGTGCGTCATAAACTCAAAATGCATTTAAGACGATCCATATCATTGCTAACCTTGACTAACGTGCCATTCGGTTTGTCACCATCTTTTTGTAGATGGGTTCCTCGGCAGAGGTCTTCCAATAAGTGCTATACTGCATAATCTAGGGTGGCTTGCATTGTACAGTTATCAATTTTAAGGACAAATCCAGCTAATGAGGTATTGCTTACCGATAGTTCTGCACTTGAAGCAAGTACAAAAAGTCATGAATTGAATTTCTCAATGCAATCAAGGCTGAGAAACGAGACATTGTTTCCTACAAAGTGAATTTCCTTCGATCTAATTCTCTCCCATGGAGAAAGTCAACAACTGTCTACATGAATAACAAGTCAAATCTTGTAGCTGGGCAGGCTTGTCCACTACACCAATGAATCATTCACCAGACTATGAAAAAAGAAAAATATTGAGTGCGCAGACAATGGGCAAGATGGTCTGCAAGACAATCGTCTAGGTAGAAGTTTTTTATCCGTTGTGCGCTTCATAAGTTAATGCCAAAGCTTGCAACAAAAACCACTCCGCGGCCTCTTGCTGGATACTATTTCTGAAAAGGTATCGATCAATTGACCAGCCAAGCTACTTGGGTCATCAATTAGCGTTTGAATGAAGGTATTTACCACCCTACGCTCCTGCTCCGTTGATCTCAAACTAAACCAAGTAAGCAACTTCAACCTGAATTCCTTCTCAATCAGACCCTGACATTCCAGCCAGCGGATGATCTTGACACAATATTCAAAATTCTCATCCAAGCCCCCTGTACGAATTCGGATAGGTGAACCATTGATCAAGGTGCTGTCAGAGTCATGTGTCTCCCCATTATTGCTAGCTCCTCTCTTCGGACAACCTTCCATCTGAGAATCATCAACAGCTGACACATCTCCATTCTTCCCCTGGTTCCAGTTTTGGGAATCTCCGCTCCCATGTGATCTGGCAAGACCATTCCTCTCATTGTCATGAGAGTTGGCATCATCATCTGCTTCAACAGTCTGCTCTAAAGTGCAGCCGTTATCTTCATCTCTGGACGAGGGGGTTAACTCTTCATTTAAATCGGGTACTGAAGCAACATTTAAGTCTAGCTGGCGAGAAGTAGATGGCTTCTTCTCTTCCTGTACAGGTTCAGGCTTAACAGTACAAGACTCGCAGCATTTTGCAGATGCAGGTCCAGAGAATCCTTCTAAACAGCCTTGCTGTTGAGCCCATGCAAGTCTTAGAATTTTGCCAAGGTCCCGGACCTTGAAGCCAGAATCAAATTCAATGTCTTTTCCAGTGTAGTAGTAGCCTTCCTTGGAGCCAGAGCTTCCTCCAGTATCCTGATTGACCTTCCTTTTGTGTCCTGCTACTGAATTAGACTTCCTGTGAATTATCTCAACACTCTTTGTGAAACACTTTGCCTCAGAGTGTCGCACATCACTGGCCTCTGTATAGGAAACTATCCGAAAAGAATACTCTGTGCAAGGCTGCAAATTCGATATCAAAATCCTTCGATGAGTTCGTGGAAAGACACAGACAGGTTCTTTTGTATAAGTGTCTTCTCTGGCCTGGCAGTACCAGAGCTTGTAGCCCTTAACATCTTCAGAGGATGGAGTGGATACTTCTATCAATACAATCAAAACTGAAGATGATGTCACTTCTTCGAAAAGGAATTTACACGCTGCAGGAAGTGAACCCTCTGGCAAGAAGTAGCACCAAGAAAGTATTACTAATAAAGTACTCTAGCATCAATTTGCCACAAGATAACGCCACCTTGAAGAATAAAATAAGAAATGGTACCTGAAGAATTAGGAAGTTTGCTAGTCTTTGTTGCCAGCAATTCATCAGCTTTCTCAATGGCAATCGAGCACAATGACTGAACATCGCTGGCAATAGAAAGTCTGCTAACAATACCTCGGGCCATCTTCGATGATACTCCATTCACTGGGCCGACTTCCGTCTCCAATTTTGCCTTGGCTTCTTTAATAAATTCATGGAGTTCTTTAAATCTGGATGTCCCATCCAGGAGCCTGTAACTCAAGTATATTCTGTAGCAGAGGACATCAACACGGCGAGCATCCTTAGCTACACAAAGCTGTTTCTCCCAAAACCTACCAAGATCAACAGGTGAAGAGAAAAACGTTCAACTCTAGCGACGAGTCAACTGGTGGATTACAAAAAAGAACCAAATTATGTGATACTAGGACCATTACTGATACAATAACAGGGCAATTCTTATCAAAATGAAACACGACAAGATTAAGAAGACTCACAAGTAGATAACTAATGCTTCCCTTCATGCAACAACAACAACAATATACCCAGTGTAATTCCACAAGTGGGGTCTGAGGAGGGTAGTGCGTACGCAGACCTTACCCCAGAGAGGTTGTTTCTGATAGACCCTTGGCTCAAGTAAAGCATTTCAAGCAGTTTGAAAAAGAAAATACGGAAGTAAAGACGCCAAGGAAAATAATAAGGAAGCATTACATAACATTTTGAGAAAAGGAACAGTAATAATAACATAATACGATAACCGAAGCACAAATAACAGGTAGTAACAGAAATCGAAGAATAGGAAACTACAAGAATTATACTAGTATGAAAGGGGGAGCGGACACGGTGCCTCAAACTACCAAGCCTAACCCACAGGAAAGAGATAGTGATCAACTACCTACTAACCTTTTACCCTAATCCGCAACCTCCCTTCATGCAGGGGGGGCTCAAATGGACAGGTAAAGTTGCAGAATCATTGCAATAAAGAGGATTTATAACGTCTAGCTTTTTGAAATGCCACAGCTTGCCGCTCTAAAATTCACTCAAAATGATTGCTAATTCTGTAAACTACTGCCTATACATCTCACTAGGTGGGGACTTTTTCTTAAGGTTTACTTGTTGCAACTTAAGAAAGAACTATTGATTATTCTAATCGACCAGAAGAAATTAATAACAGAACTAACTTTAGTACTTAAAATAACTAATCAAGATTGAACAGAGAATAAACAATTAACATCTTCACCACTGAGAAGGAAGCTAATAAAAGAATTCAGAGGGAGATGGCTTCACGACTTCTCCCTACACACAATCTTGTGCCAAGGGAATAAGTCCTCCTTCAACCTTCCTTTTGCAGGTCAACAGCATGCAGAGTAGTTTCCTGGGTCACACACTTTTACCAGCAGCACACGTACACAGACGCATAAATCTCAAGTGAAAATACAACTGCTTCCAGCTCCATATCACGTGTAGGGTAGTTCTTTCATGGTTCTTAAGCTTTCTAGAGGCGCATCAGAAGAGGTTGGGGAAGACTTGGCTGCGGCAAGTCAAGGAGAGGTTATGTCAAGGATTTCAGACAGAAGTCCATTCAATCTGAAGAAAAGGATGTTCTACGAAAAGTAAACAAGGATATACTGGCCCTTCAACGTTGGTGTAGCTTTAGTTTGTATTGGTACTGAATGAACATATAAGGCATTGGAAAGTGAGAATTAATACACACTTATCTAAATGAAACTTACCCAAGAATTCCTGAGACTTTACCACAAGAAGCACAACAATAGCTCCCATCTAGCTGCATCAGCTGTCCAAGATCAACAACTCCCACCTTCCCACGTTGGAGTGCACACTCAACGTGGCAGGTCAGGCCACATGAGTCCCCCTGACCAGATTCAGATGTGCACTCCAACCAAAGACTAGGATCCTTGTTGTCATCAAATAAGTGACAAATGCAACAAGAGCACCTCTTGCAAAAAGTGTCATCTATAGAAATAGTTGCCCTGCATGCAGAATTTTTGCAGATCCATGAATTTGAACATTTCACATCTGCACACTGCTCCGTATCTGGTAGAATTCGGAGAGGGTTTTCCCCTTTCCTGAGCTGTTTTCTAGAAGAATGATCCTTGGGACTTGAAGATACTCTTTTTTGCTCTTGAATCTTCAACTGCTTTTTACTCAACTTTGGGAGTTGCTCAGACATATTGCACTTGGATAAAATCAATTGCTTTCCTTGTCCTGCTAAAACTCCAAAAGATCTTTCCTTGGACCAGATTTCAACAATTTTCGGAGTGCCTTTGAACTTCTAGAATTTCTCTGTAATGTTTTTCACATGGAGGAAACACTAAGAACACCAGAAACTGGATATGAAAAACATACGAGTTAGCATACAAAGTGAAAAGTTGAGTGGATCTCATCAAAAGATATGAAACAAGGATTTGCATCCACTAACGAAAATATGATTTGACCTGTCTTTTGAGCAAGAAACTTCACATATAATTGCTTGCGGACTGTCAATACAGAAGAGATACAGGACGATTTTCCATTCTTGCATTTAAAGTAGATCTCAGACACTAAAGTCTATTCCTGCCCATGGCATATATATATATATATATATATATATATATATTTTTTTTTTTTTTTTTTTTATTTTATTTTTTTGGCTAACCTACTACATTTAGGTAGTAGATTTGCATTGTACCCAAATTTTATTCGCCCAACCCTTATCAGCAAACAAACAACACATTAATAATAGGGGCATCACTGTCTTTTTACCAAATCTAAACCAGCTTCTCTTTTATGTCTATAAAGAATGGATCTTGGGTCTAACTCAACCCCAAAAGTTAACTCATGTGGGGAAGATTGCCCAAGTCCATATAAGAAGACCAATTATCCATCCCACTACCAATGTGGCACTTCTAACAATCCCCACGCCCAGACTTAGTTAACTGGAGCGTGGACAATATAATATGGGGGTCCAACATCGGTGAACAAATAATTTGGATGGGCCTGGCTCGAATGGATCTTGGGCCTAACTCACACCTCAAA
Organism: Anisodus acutangulus; assembly: GCA_029783415.1. Lineage (NCBI taxonomy): Eukaryota > Viridiplantae > Streptophyta > Magnoliopsida > Solanales > Solanaceae > Anisodus > Anisodus acutangulus. The sequence continues at coordinate 29,110,344 of CM056503.1, read as the reverse complement.
AGCTAGCTCATGAGGAGGATTGCCCAAGTCCATATAAGGAGACCGATTACCCATTCCCACTACCGACGTGGGACTTCTAACAATGTCTCCATCGTCAATGGTGACTCTACCAGAACAACAAACACAAAATTTGGGAATAGACTAAGGACAAGCAACAATTTCTCTTCTTAACACTATTTTGGGTGACGGGAATTTCTTTTCATTTTTCTTCTGTTCATTTATTGTGAGCAGATATAAAATTGGAAGATGCAACTCTAGCTTCATAGCCAACCTCGTCGAATTGTTCCTGGGGGGATCGTTTTGGGATTTCCTAAAGATAAATCATGGAAATTATAGTCATTTTATTCTAGAAATGAAAAAAGTTGTAAAACTTATTCAACAGCTCCCCATCATCTGGAAGCTCTGTCCCCTTTCTCCTCCATAGAACAAGCATCATCAGATCCATGGTGATTTGAACTTTTGCGTAATCTGGCTTTATACAATTTTAATTTCTGTTTATTGTTGAAATGGAGTGGACCAAATCGGGAGAGAGGGAGTGGAAAGAGCAGATTTTAGCTTCTTTTTCTTTTAGAAATGACGAAAAGCCCAATTTGATCAGTGAAGTGATAATCTAAAATTAAGGGTATTTTTGGCAAATAGAAAGTGGGTACAATGCTAACCTACTACATGAATGTAGTAGGTTATAAACTTCCATATGAGAATCCACCGCAGATGCCATAGAAAAATATAATGTAATTATATGGTGCTTACTCATCTTTATCATAAGGGAGCCAGGAAAAATTGAAATTTCAGTGGATTTTGAGTGCCAATAATTGACATTTCATCCCTTTTTCAAGGTGAAGTCAAAACTTTATGACATTTGAAATGGGCAAGTTTAAAAGGGAGTCGAAGTTTATTCTATCATTTTTATATAATGCTATCGAAAATGGTAATCCTGCAAAAAAAAATTCAAAGTGAATTTAAAGAAATATGAAAGAGGTAAAAGCAGAATCTACTTCCATATGAGAGTGCACCGCAGAGGCCTTGGGAAAAATTATATTATGATTTGGTGCTTACTCATCTTTATCATAAGGGAGCCAGGAAAAATTGAAATTTCAGTGGGTTTTGAGTGCCAATAACTGACATTTCATGCCTTTTTCAAGGTGAAGTCAAAACTCTATGACATTTGAAATAGGCAAGCTTAAAAGGGAGTCAAAGGTTATTCTGTCATTTATATAATGCTACCGAAAATGACAATCCTGCATAAATTTTTCAAAATGAATTTAAAGAAATATGAAGAGTTAAAAGCAGAATCTATTTGAAGATAGCAGAAGATATTACAAGTGTAACAAGAAAAGAGTACAACCGAGAAGATCTATAGAAAGGTCTAAAATATTATACAACTATTATCATTCTTTTTTAAATGGAAATCTATCAACTTATGTGAACATCAATTTTCTGTCATCAAAACCCTAAAGCCTTTAGAATCATTATATCAAGGTACTCAAATGGACAATGTAGAAGAATCTTATAGCACTGGTTTCTTTGGTCATATAATTTTTTAGCCACTACCCCCCCCCCCCAACACACACATAAAAAAAAAGTAATAAAGCAAAATAATAGGTCTAACTATGTTGATATCGTTTACAGAGTGACTGTTCATTGTGCATTAGATGTCAATGTTCATTTGTTTCTTAAATAGAGACACATCACCATCTTCCTCCTGAAGTTTTCAATAGCTACGGAGAAGAATGTTCTTTCTGTAACAACATAAAATGCCATCTTTTTCCTTCTTAATTAGAATCTTTTAAAAATTAAGGGATAAATCTCTCCTTCAGTTATTCGAACAGATTTCATACCATTGGCAATTTCATAAACTGTTTTATTCTCAAAGCTCAAACCACATAAAAGAGGCCATTTCTAGGTTTCAGACAACCAGGCCACACAAATTTGTGCCTGTAACGATAGCAAAAGCCTATGATGTGTCCTATGCAGCAATGGTTTGTTAGATGCCACCAGGCCACAGCTCCCTTACTCTATAATAAGAAATGGATCTTGGACCTAGCTCAACCCAAAAGCCAACTCATGACCTGAGGATTTCCTAAAGCCATATAAGGAGACCAATTTCACATCCCACAACCAATGTGGGACAAGGAGACCAATTTAACACCAAAGTGGGACAGCTTAACACACTCCCCACGCCCCTGCCGCACGCCTAGGCCTGCCAAATGGAGCATGGATAACACATTATGGGGGCCCAACATCAGGTAAACCAAGAACATGGATGAGCCTAGCTCTAATACTAGGATGAGAAATGGACCTTAAGCATAACTCAGCCCAAAAGCTAGCTCACAAGGTAAGGATTGTCTAAAACCATATAAGTAGACCAATTCCACATCCCACAACCGCTGTCAGTTAACTTAACGCTCTCATTATCATTTTATCAATCTTCTAATCCCTGCAGGACCTGCTTTCAGACTCACAACCCAATTAGATCTAATGTGTTCCTTATAGCATTTTCTTCATCCAGATCTTAACAACTGAATAATGGTTGTTGTTCAAGTTAATAATAACATGCTAATGGAAAAATTGAAGGAAATCAAGTTCTTGTAATAGAACATCATATCTATGTTGGCATCATACGCCATACGTGTTTCAGACAAAGAAAAGCAATTGTATAGAGACTCTTTGGCATAAGTGGGACTTCAATGTTCCGTTAAGATTTTGATGTGAACCCAAAAACGTTAATTGCATTCCCTTCATGTATTATCATGACGGACACCTAGTTTTATAGGCCATCCGGCAGAAACACAATGCCTTTACAGGAAAGTTAAAACCCCAAGTAAGGCAAAAATGTTCACAATCAATCTTTTCTCACAATCATGTGAACCCTTAATACACATCAGTTGGAAGGACAAGTGGTTGAGCAGCACTACATTAAAAGATGAATTGTCAAACGTCTTCCAGTTAGCTTGTGTCCAGATTTAACCATTACTGAGAATAGAGAGGGAGACACATGGATCTACACTTAAGAAGGTATGTTCATGACTGGGAAATGAATGATTTACTAGATTTGTTAGCAAAACTGGGCAGTTGCATTGTGAACACTCAGGAGGATCAACAAACTTAAATGGGGCAATACAAGAGATGGATCATTTTCAGTCAAAGCAGCATCTGCACACTTCTGTTCCAACAATAAGATGAAAATCATTGCCTAGGAAACTAATTTGGAGAAGAAAATTACCTATAAAAGTTATCTGTTTCAGCTGGAGAAGAACAATTGTTATCTGTTCCAGCTTGTAAATAGGTGTTATTTGTGTCAAAATAACTCAGAAACTTTGAACAATTGTTTCTACAATGTTCAATAACAAAACATTCTGGAGCATGTTCCTTTCGATTTTTGGACTAATTTGGGTCATGCCATTCAGTTTAAAAGATGCCTATGAAAGCTGGAGCACATGGAAAGTCGTTAAAGCGATCAAAAAAATCTAGATTATAGTACCTGCTAGTATCTTTGGTGTGTAAAGGAATCGCAGACGTTTTGATGGAATCCCAACTCCAACCTACTCCCTGAAGGTTAGATGTGTATTTAATCTGTTTAGCTGGTTCGATCTGACCCCTGTAAACAGCTCTGACCAATTTTTTGGATTTTATCTGCTTCCTAGTTCTGCTCCGATCACTTTTGCATTAGAGCTGACTTAATCTTTCTTTGTATCTCCTTTTGTAATTTCTGCATCTGCTTGATGCCATCTATGAAATGTACTTAATTCATAAAAAGAACAAAAACATCAGTAGGAAAGTCATCTCAACTTTGGAAATAAAAAAATTAAGAAAGAAAGTCAATCTCAACTAACTGACACTTTTCTTTATATGCTCTAACAAATCCCTTAATTTATGGAGCATCATTTCTTAATTTTCCGCACCTATGGTTTTCACCGTTTTACAAGGACAGTAGCCTCAGATATCAGAGAAAAAACTTTAACATACATGGATTTTAGGAGCTTCATCCTCAATTTAGTCTTACAGAGCTTCTGAGTTATAGTTTAATCATATTGAACAACATCAAACTAAAACATTATGCTGAAACTTAGACATTTAACCACCGCGAAATGAGTGGAAAAAAAAATCAGAATAGGAAGTTAAATTGGATGGAGCCAAGAAGACCTAGTTCCTTGGGATGGCAATGGGGCGGTGTAGGGAGGGTGGGTTCAGACAGACGCAGGGCGGTGCGGGTTTCGGGGCGGGACAGATCTAAAATTAAAAATATTTAATTCTGTGCGGGTGCAAGAATCCTTTTTCTGCATCAGCTTATTAGCCTACAATTGAACGCTGCATGTTTCACCAGTTAGCACGCAAAGTGTAAATACTTCTCCTATTACTTGAGTAAAAGAATATTAAGTATACTAAGTAAGGCTTTCTTTTTCATAACTCCCCACCTGAAGTTTTTATTCTACTTTTAGATGAAAACTAGAAGCAGCAGCTCAACTGCATATCTGAAATTGAAAATCTGAAAGTTCCTATTCACGAAGATGTCCAATTATGTATTCTTATGGATAATCATTTATAAATTAAAAGAGTCTAAGCTATCTAAGAAATTTCCACAGGAATTGAGCCCTTTTACGAAGTAAGCTTTGCTCTTTGCAGAATAATAATGCATGGTTTCATCAAGAAATTTTCATGATATAATGTTGATTTCTTCTTATGTTCAAAATGTGGTTAAAAAGTTAATAAATTTGTTGTCTGAGAGGCACTAAGACATCATAAAATCAAATTTTGTGATAGCAGTAAGTAAATCATATTGAAATGGACGAATTTAAGCAGAAAAGAGGAATAATTTTTGCTATGTAGTGGGGGCGTTGCAGGATTATGCGGGTGTATGCAGGGCAGGTTGAAATCATGAACTTTTACTACGTGGGGCGGTGCGGTGTGGGTTGAAATTACCGCTGCCATCTATACTACTGCCCCACCTTCCCATGGCTAAGATTGCGAGCCTAGGGCAAAGAATTGGTATATATATATATATCCTGCCACAAAAAGAAAGGAACCAAGAATTGAAGAGTAAATACAAGAATCACTGTGACTATTTATTTATACTCAAATACCATTCAGGTCTGGAAAGGATTTTAACAAGCAATCTACAGATCCCAAAACAAAATACAACTTTATGTTAATGCAGGTTCTCTTTCCGAGGTGGTTTAAGGTAGATAACTCCCAAGCCATGAGATTAAGTGGAAATTATCACCTTCAGAAATCCATCAATGAAGGCCAAAGAAGGATGTAGCAGCAGCAACCCATCCCTGTGACAATAAGATGTTAAGCTGCATAAGTGATACATCTCTGCAGCTTAGGTCTCTAAAATGAGAGATAAACAGTTCCTTAAAATATTGACTACCCTTGTGTCCAGCATCTTAGGAACAGGCAATTCAAATTCCACAATCAAAATCTTTTTGACGGAACATTTATGTTACCCAAACTCAAAATTTCAATAGAAATAAAAACACGCATGACACTACATAGTCATTTACGGACAACCATACCAAACAGGAAACATTACTCCCTCTATTTGTACCTTGCTTTTTTTTAATTCTCCTCCTTAGTTTTAAAAATATGGCGCATTTCTCATATTTAGTGAATTTTTAACTCCAACATTCCTATTTTACCCTAAATGACACTACCTTGTAGGAATGACATAACATGTTTAAGACCACAAGATTCAAAGGATATTTTGACATGTTATACCCATCCTAGTTTAAGACCGCAAAATTCAAGTCAAATTACATTTTTTAACTCCATGCCTAGTCAAACCAAGACACATAAATTAAAACACCGGAAATATTAAATTGCATTAAGAAGGATTGTTAGAATCTCATAGATATAATAGAATATTCTAGGATCTTGTAAATATAGTATAGCTTGATTTACTCCTGTAATTATGTATTTTGATTCTCTTTCCTTTCTTAGAATATGTATACTTACCTATCTAACCCCAATCTCCTAAACAAGCAAGATCTCCCTTGCTACCCATTTTGATTTAAGATTGCTCCACCCCAATCTTAAAACTTTTGTTACTCCACTCTTCAAGCTTTTGCATCAGTTACTTGGTCCCAGTGTAATCCCACAAGTGGAGTCTTGGGAGGGTGGTATATACGCAGACTTTATCCCTACTTTGTGAAGGTAGAAAGATTGTTTCCGATAAACCCTCGACTCAAGTAAAGCATATCAAAGCAGGTTTGAAAAGAAAATATAGTAGTGAAGAAGCCATTTTGAAAATAATGGAGAAAAGAACCATAGCAACAACAAATAATACAATAACCGAAGTTACGGAAATAACAGATAATAGCAAAATCGAAGAATAAGATAGTAAGAGAGTAATAATAATAATACTAATACTAATAAGGAAAATTAGACAACGCTCAATTACATACTAACCTTCTACCCTAATCTTCGACCTACATATCCTCCTATCTAGAGTCATGTCCTCAGTAAACTGCAGGTGTGTCGTGTCATGTCATGTCTAATCACCTTTTGCCGATACTTCTTCGGTCCACCTCTACCTCTCCTCAGAGGCTCATTCTCACCATACCCAACCTCTCACCTCTCCTCACTGGGACATCTGTGCATCACTTCTTCACATGCCAAACCATCTCAACCTCGCTTCCCTCATCTTGTCCACCACGGAGGCCACTCTCACCTTGTCCTGAATATCTTTGTTTCTAATCCTATCTCTCCTATCATGCCAACACATTCATTTCAACATCCTCATTTCCACTACTTTCATCTTCTGGACCGTTCTTGACGGGCCAACACTCCGCCTCATACAACATAGTTGGTCTAACAACCGCTTTTATAAAACTACCTTTAATTCTCTAGCACATTCTTATCACACAAGACACCAGATATGAGCTTCTTTCTTAGAAAGCAAGGAGCAAAATCATCCTTTCACGACCTCCCTTAATCACCATCCTTTTGTCAAGTTCTTTAACCCTCACATCTAATGATATTATTCTATTCATGGTTAAACTAACTGCACTTTCACCTACCTCACCTTGCTCCTTCCTGCTGCTTTTCTTCATAAAACAACAAATAAGAAAATTAAAGCTAAATTAATCATAGAAAGAGACCTTTCTCTCAATAAAACGACAAAGATGTCCGAGACTTTTATTAAATCAGCACATGCGTCAGTGTTAAAGCTAGAACCTGCGACACTAAAATGTGCTAATGGAACAATCAGCTTTCCCAATAAGAAACACTAAAATCATCAAACGAAAAAGGCAACCACGCAATAAACATTTGGCTAATTTTTTAAATTAGTGGTGTCCTAGTTCTTCACATTGCCCATATTCAGCAAGAAAACAAACCAAAGATACCCAGCATCCTCCAGAATTCCCTCGTAACAGTGAAAACGAAGAAGAATATACTTTAATACCCAAAACAGATATAGTACCCGGAAAAGAGGAACAATTAAACTTTAACAAAAATTTCACAAAAACAATCAACGAACATGAACCACGTGGAAAGAACAGAACAGATCTGGAAGCAGCAAACACATTCAGCAAACAACAAATCAGAAAACATGAGGAAAAACAAAGGAATCTGAAAAAAGTACCTGCGTGAAGAAAAGAGGAGAGAAATTTTTAGGGTTATGGAATAGGGGGGGAGGGAAAGGGGGGTTTTGTTTGTTTGTTTGGAGAGTAATAAAAATCCTCTCTCTGTGTTAAAGGAAACTTCGCTCCTGTTAATGTTAGTTGGTGTTGTTCCAAATTTTTCTCTAGTAGTATATTTGCTTAGCGCACGCCAATTAGAAGCGAAAAGGGATGAAACTCACGCGTCTAAACAACAGATGAAAAGCGCAATAGTTGATGCTAAACTAAAGCTAGTCAGTGGCCGGGTCGGCCCGATCCCCCCGACACCGCTCCGATCCTGTCTCGAACCAAATTTTTTTAAAAAAAAAATATTGTGGTATCGGGACTCGGACCGGGACGGGACATGGTCTTGTCCCGACCCAGCCCAATCCCTCCAGGCTCGATCCGATCTCGGTCCCGTCCTAGTCCCTCCCTAAGCCCTCTTTGCAAAAATTCCATTGCACCAACGACCATTTTACATTTTGGCCGTTGTGCAACGGCCATTTTTGGCCTCCCCTCCCCCTACCCCTACCCCTTAATATTTATTTTTAACCCATAAGTTATTATATTTACACTTTAATCCAATTTTTCAACTATAAATACCTCATTTTCTCTTCATCTTTCTCACAAATCTTCCTACAATCTCTCAATCTATCTCTCTACAAGTCTACATTGTCTACTAAATATTCAATTTTATTTATTCATTTGGGAGAGAAGTTGGCAAATCTTCCATTGAGCAAAATTTCAATTTTCAACCTCTCGATTACACGTCGACGTTACGTCGGCGTTTGGTACATTCGTTCCTTCATTAAATTATTATTGTCTGTTTATTTTATTTAGCGCACTTAATTTCGTTTACTTTAATTATTTATTAGTATAAGTATAAATTTATAATAGAAGGATTTAAACGTATGCTTACAGGTAGGGGTCATGCTTCTTCTAGTAGGGGCAACAAGGGCAAGGTCTTATTTCTAGACAAAATCATATTCCTACACAGGATGATTTTGTTGACACTGAACATTTTCCTACAATACCATTAGATTTAGACGATGAGCTATTTTCTGGAACTCAAGAAGACTTTAATTTAGACGATGATCTAGATGATACACCCACTAATATAGATGACAACACACCCACTAGTGCACCTTCAACTGAAATGTCTCATATTCCTCCTAGTATGAGACGAAGTCCAGCAAAACGAACATTAAAATCAGATGCATGGACATTTTTTGATAGGGACGTAGAGAATCAAGTAGCTAGATGAAAAATTTGTAAAGATGTTTTAAAATTTAAAAATGAAAAAGGTCACGGTGGAACGGGGGTTTAATGAGACATGTAGCAAGGGCTCATCCAGCTAAATATGCCCAATACGAGGCTTCAAAATCGGGTGTGCAAACGTCCGCTCCATCGGAACAAGGTTTGTATATTATCCCGGATCAAGTACAGGGTCAAATTAGGCCCTAAATAAGATAAATATAGAGATAGGGAAGCAATATCAAAATTAGTTGTTGTGGAGGGTTTGCCTTTTTCATTTCCTTCATCTCCCAGATTTATTCATTACATTAGAGATATGTATAATCTTGCATTTAACGGTTTTTCTAAATCAACTGTTAAGAGAGATGTATTTAAATTCGCACATGAATATCAACAGTATTTACATTATTCATTATATCATTTTAATTGAAAAGTGGCTATCACTTCTGATAACGACCATGATTATTTAACGGTAACCTGTCATTGGATAGATTATAAATGGTGTATGCAAAAATGTATCTTAGCGTATAGATATATAGATGATAGGCACACTGGTACTTTTATTGTAGAAAATATTTATCAAGTGTGCGATTATTACAGAATAACTGATAAAATTATGACTATTACATTAGATAACGCTTCTTCTAACAATTACGCTATTACAATTTTAAAAAATAGTTTAACTCCATCTTTTTCAAATCATTTTCATATAAAATGTGTGTGTCATATATATAACTTAATTGTAAAGGATGATCTATCACTTTTTGAAGACATTCTTAGTAAAATATAATTTGCTATAAACTTTATTTTTAAAAATAATAGAATACAACGAAGAAAAGAATATAAAAAAACTTGTCACGATTGCCAACTACCTTATAGAAAAATTCCAGAAGAAGTACCACTAGGTGAAATTTTTTATACGAGCAACTACTTGTTGCTTATGACTATATAAAACCTATAACTTTATTTTTTAACTCTCATAATCAAAATCCAGCTGATTTGGTTGTAGATAGCGATTGGGGGAAAATTTCAGAACTTATTGTATTTTTAGAGAAATTTTTTCAAGCAACAAAAGAATTTTTCGGTATATATTATCCTACTATTTCAACTATGTTGTTTTATATAGCTCTAATATTTTTACTGCTTAATGAATATATGGATAAACCAACTTATAAGGCAGTTATTAAAAAAATATTTTATTCATATTCCCACTATTTATATTATTGATGTTGTATTAAATCAGACTATTAAAATAGACGATACTAAATCACTTATTGAAACTATTTACGATTATATAGCAGTACTACCACCTCCAAGTCCCAAAAAACAAAATCACCCACCACATATTGAACAAACTAAAGAAGAAGTGTTGTCTAGCGTAGAAGACGAATGCAAAAAAGTATATAGGTTTTACCAACAAGAAAGTGTTAGCAACCTACCGGCTTCCATACCATCTTCTTCTTCTTCAACACAACCTCACAAAAGACATGATGTTTCTACGGCTAGTATTGAAAGCCTCAGAAATAGAATGTGCGGTCGTACCTCTACTAACCAAATTAGCAAGTTTGATATTTTTGTTTTGCATGGTTTTGTACCATACCAAGCAGTTCTCAATGAAGAAGGACGTGAAGACTTGCTGAAATACTGGAGGGGGAATGAGAAGACCTTTTCGACACTTTCAATGATGGCCCGAGATGTTTTGAACATTCAAGCGTCATCAACGACGTCTGAAAGCGTTTTTTCTGCCGGCAGATATCAAATAGGATAGCACATACACTCATTAGCCGGAGACAACTTGGAGATTGTAGTATTATTCATAGATTGGATACGAGCGGAGCGGAGAAGGCGCGGTCAACCGAAGATCAACGAAGAAGAAGACTAAAAACTACAACGAAATCTTATCCGAATGTGGTGGAAGCGACGTGGAGCAATTTGACCAACAAATATCAATTCAAACCGAAAAACCACATGAAATTATCAAGAAACTGTTTTTTTTCAAAATGTAATTTTTTTAATTGCAATTTTACTATGTAATTTGTAACTTTTGAACAACACCACAAAGTTGCAATTTTGATAATTGGATTTGTATTACAAAAAAATCATATGTCTATTAAATATAATATAAGAGGCACAAAAACAGCCTTTGAATGTTTTTATTACACTATCTTGTTTAATTATTGAGTTTTTTTATATATATGTTATTTTTTAAATTAAGTGCAAAAAAAAACCCGATCCCGCCGGTCCAACCCCGACCCGATCCCGCCCCTCCCCCAGTCCCGCCCCGACTCGATCCCGCCGGTCCCGACCCGATGGACCTGATCCCGGCCCACTAGCCATGCCTATGCTAAACTACATGGTCCAGTTGGCTGTTTTACAATTCGCTCGTGTCTGTAACGCGTCCTAATCGTGAAGATAAGGTTAACCCGTTTCTGTTGGAGTACACTAAAAACTCGATAAATGAATATTCGATAGATTAATAACCTCGATTAAATAATAATTTTCTCTGATCCCGACTTGGGCCAACGGGATAAAATAATAACCTCGATAAATGCATAAGATAATAATTTTAAAAAAAATTCCTTGAGGCCCACTGAAAATATAAAATAATAATTCATTAAATACGTATGAAAATTACATATATAATTCATAAAATAAAGCACTTCCTAAACAATTTTTATTTCAAATTTTATGCTTTCCTAAAATATGTATCTATAGTCAATTGGTTCTTCTTTTAATGCGAACTGAACTCAATTTCATCTTTAACTTTTTGGAGGGCATAAACTACATTCGGCACGTAATGCTTTTTCTCATCTCATCAGTTAGCATAAACTTTTTTACACCTTTCAAATGAGTAGCCGTGGAAGAGAATATATAATATATAAATTTTTATATTTTGGTATGTGAAGTTAAAGTACATGTATCTATTTATAAACTCTAGATTGTGTACTTGAAATAATTCACAACACTTCATATTCTAATGTACATGCATTCTATTTTGAATCACGCCAACTCAAGATTAATAAACTTCTTTTTGACAAGATTAATAAAATTTGATACAATGCACCATCATTAATTAATTATTTATTTATTTTCTTTTTTTAAAAAAATTAATTGTTTAACTTGAGAAATATAATGTATAAAATAAAAATTATTCTATAAATTAATAAATATTAATTTATTGATAAATTAATAAAATATTCACTTATCGATAAATTAATAATCTGATATAAAATAATAATTTTTGTAGGTCTCAAAGATATTTATTTATAGAGGTTTTACTGTATTTCACTTTTATAAGCTTCATGCATGTGCTTTTCATACCTAAATTGATTTCGCAATTGTACACTCATACACGTCGGGAAGTTGAATTAATTGCTATGTTTATAGAACCATAATTGATCTTTATTGTTTCACACCGCTAAATTAGGAATATCAAACTCGATTGGATGAGAAGTGATCTCATGATTAGGGGTGTCAATAGTTCTTGTCCGATCGTCATTTTAAAAAGTTATTATATAATATTAATTTTAAAATTGTTTTATTATATATTATTAAAATTAAACTTTACAAACACACTCCAATCATCATTATTCTCTTATGTATGAGTAAGGTGTGATTATTTATTATTTTAAAAAGCTATTATATCATATTAATTTTGAAATTGTTTTATTATATATTATTAAAATTAAACTTTTCAAACACACTCCAATCATCATTATTCTCTTAAGGTGTGATTATTTTTTGGTCCTTTAATTTTAAATATGATGTTAAAGTCAAACATTTATTAAGATGTTTCATTTGTTATGTAAAATAATAACGTCGACTTTAAATACCTCATAAAGTATAGATTAAGAGTAAAAATTCACATAATTTGTTATCTGTTTTTTTTATATCGTTATTGAGTATAATTTTTACTATAAAAGCTTGTATAATTGTAGTGTTGGTATGTTCTTGGATATCCTGAGAAAAGAGGAGTACATAGGATGATCTTGAGATGTCTAGTGGGTTATTGACTCGTTTAAAGATAAAAGTATTGAGTAAATCGCAAGCCACGAACCCCATGATCTTCAATTGATGAATCGGAAAAGCTTGGGAGGTTTGAATCATGATAATATGATTTCATCCCACACTTGAAATGTTTTTGTAGTTGAAGAGCTTGAAGATGATGATTAAAGAGCAATGGAAAAAGCTTTATTACCTGAGCGCTATATGAGAGTGACCATGTAGGAGTTCTAGAATGTTGCGCAACGTGGGCGCGACCAAAGCATTGTCATATAGGAGTTCTAGAGTATTCTGCGACCTGGGATATTGTCAGAGGCGATCATGCAATTTTAATTTTTTTACTTTTTCTGACATTCCCTAAATTATATAAAGCTCCAGTCTTTAGGATAGGTAGGAAATGCAACGTATATTGTGATATTAGAAATTCTTTTGAGAGAGAATTGAACTTTTAGTTCGAGGTTAACTCACGATTTCCTTTTTAAAAAAATTGGGATTCTGAAAGTAATCTTCTTCGTATTCTTTATATTTTTGGTTTTATTTATCGTTTTTTGGAGACGATCATTGTCATATCTTGAGACATTAATCTAAACTTGTAGGTTTCTTTTCAGTTTGATTATTCAAACAATTATCGGCTATTTAAATCAAATTCTATCTTTACTTTATTTTTAATATTTGTTATTTATATATTTTTCTACTTGATGTATTTCAGATCATATCAGTTAGTATCAGAGTGAGATCATATCAGTAGTATCAGAGCGATGGTTTGGATGTTGTTCCTACAAACCTACATTTCTAAGTTCTTGAATCAATGATCTAATTTTAAAAATAAAATAAAAAATTTGTGTTCTTGTATTCGACTAAACCGTAGTCAACTTGCTTGCTGAAAAATTATAAATAATTATTCTTGAATCGCAATATTTAAAAAAGCAGAAAAATTATATATGTAGATTTAATTGATTGAAAGTTAAGAATTATTTTATTGGATAGCAAATCATTGGGGATTCTTATTAAGAATGACATAATACTTGTTTTTTTTTATTAGATTGCTCTTAATACATGAAATCTAACTAATTTTGTGATACTAATTAATTCATGTTTTTGTCTTTATTTTCATGAAATTTTCTCCGATTCTGGTCTTTAACTTTCAAAGTCCATTCTTGGATACATAAACTTTACTCTTAAAATTATGTTAATAAAATCATTCTCGGATCAACGTTCGTTACTCAGGTGCGAACTTTGAGGATTTCAAGAGAGTGAGAAAGAGAATACACGCGAATAAAAAGTGAGTAATTGCCGGAGAATGTTTGGCATCAAGGATAGTTCTAGAAGCATTAAGGCTAAAAATGGCACTGGATCCTGGACTCGGTCCGAATCTGGTGGATTCAGATCCGTTTTATAGGATATGAATCTTCAAAATATGGACCCGACAGATCCATCCATTTCTGACGGATCGGATCTGGATCTGGATCTTGTATTTGAGATATCCGGTCCAATTCCCACCCGTGGATCCATATTTTATTAAATATATCCATAATCTAGAAGGGTGATTAGTTCTCATCATTCTAGGCTTCAGCTAGACCATGATCCCCCCCCCCCCACCCAAGACAATCACTTCCTGTTTTTTTAAGGATTGAAATCCATAAAAAGAATTCAATTTTGATGTAATGTTAATGTAACAATGGAGTAAATACCAATGGTCAATGTGAATATTGTCTGTAAACGAATATGAAATTTGAACTTACTTTATTGAGAGTCAAATTCTGCGACTTTACAGAGACTACTGTACATGAGAATTACCAAGAAAATACAAACCATTAAAAAGATATTATTGACTTGTTAGTCTTTATAAGATTGACCAAAGCATTTAGCCAATAACTATATTTTTTAATTAGCACTACTAAAACTTTCTCCAAATTAAATGGATAAACAATTTCATCAGAGTAGTTCTTGTCCGATCAAAACCATCTGCCACGCTAGGAGTGATGATGTTCTTGCACTGTGCCATGTGTTAGGATAAGCATGAATTGAGATCACCAATTGTGCATTTATGAAGCTTATAAATTCACCAATCCAACAATTTCAAAATCCATTCCATATTTACATTTTGATCTACAATTACTAGTGCGCTACTTTTAAACGTAAACAAAATTAAGCAATAAATACCAATTAACATGGCAAACAAGGAAGAAACAACCTCCGTAGCAGTATCTAAGTTCCAAGTGGATCCAGATCCGATCCGTGGATTCGATGGATCCGGATTTGGATATGATTTTTATGGACCCGATAAATCTGGATCCAGGTATGAAAAATGAATCTGGATATGAATTTAATAGGATCCGATCTAGATCCGATCCGTTGTCATCCCTAATTAAGGCACTAGTTCATATTAAAAGAACTTATGATCGCTTACAAGTTATCTATATCTAGATCTTTATTATATTCAAAGTGGGATGCCTTTAAATCATAAGTTGAATTACCTAAATACTTTTTTTAATAACTTAAATATCTTATTTAATCAAATACTTAAATAAAAGGAAAAATTGATATGTTTTAAATGGCTTTTCATAGAAATTGTGTTTATTCTTATTAATTTAACAGTTGACTTTCGAAAAGCCTCTTCAACCGTTGCTTGCAGATTTTTTAACCTACTCCTATATACCGTCATCTTATGATACACGTTAAATGTTTATCTAACTCCATTCATGAAGCAAGAATATGTTTCATTTTTAATTGAATAAATCAAGAGTTGGTGTTTTTTTTTTTTTTTTTTATCTTTTTGAGTAATTTCTGATTTTAGGTGAGATGATTTTTTTTGTAGTCAATGGTGAGTTTTCATGGGTGTGGGAAGGGGGTCTAATTATAAATAAGTACTAGTACAGTTACCCATGCGTTGCGCGGTCAATTGATAAATGTAATCATAAAGATGCAGATTTATTGAACTATTCCAAGATTCAACTTGTTGTAAAATTATACAGTAAAATTTACAATATTAAGATGCTAAATGTTAACATATTTAGCACCTCAATGGATTATAATGTAATAGTTAAAACTTGTGAAACAAACCAATATAAAAGCCTACTTCAATGTCTAAATTTGTTAAAAATAACTTTTAGCATTATTTAATTATTTACTTTATTCATCTTACAAATTAATCAAATCATAAATACTCCCACACAATCTCTATTATCCTCTTGTACGTATTTATTTACTATATTTTTAATTCATTTTTTTCTTTAGTGTTTTACCTCTATTCAAATGATGATTTTGAACTACTTATATTTTGATTTTAGTATGATATATTGAATTTTATTCTTGATTATTGATATTACCTACATATGAATTTAAATTATATATTATTTTTTATTTAATATCTATTAAGATCCTTAAACATGATCACCCTCGTGTTAAAGACTTTTCATCATATACCTAGACATAAACACAAAATTTAACTAAGAACACAAAATTTCTTGAACCCAAAAATAAATAAATGAAGAAATAAAATTTCCCTCGTCATATTACTCACAACACTATCAACTATATTTGCTGCATAAATCATCACATAGTTGAATTTAAGGTGTAGTTAAATCCGCAATGAAATGTGTTGATTACAATGGTGGCAAGAAACATGAAATAAGTAACTGCTAAGTATTACAATAAAATGAAATTACAACAACGGAAATTTCAATAAACTGAAAACAAGAAACTGAGATTACAAGCACTTTGATTTGCTGGGTCGAGTGATGACACTCTGTCTTTAAGACAAGATTGCCCCGTATATATCATTTCTACGTTCTGGACAATAGTCTCCAAAGATAAAACAACAACTCAACAAATGAGCAAAGGAAACTCAAGTGTTACTTTGAAGAACTTAGTGTAATGAAATGATGTTGAAAAGTAGTAGGAAGATTTCTGTTTTTTCGTTTGTGTGCAGTCTCAACAATTGAGCCAAAGGCTTCAATATATAGTGCATGGAGGGGACTTGTCAACTGCCCAATTAATTGTTGTTAATGGGCATGTAATGACAATTAGTGAGGAGTAATTCAGCCAAATAAATGACTGAATTAATGTGCAACGTATTGGAGCTTTAGTGAGGAGTTATTCAGCCAAGTAATGACTGAAATTGATGTGCAGATTAATGGAGGTTTAACGTTCCAAAACCAACAGCAAAAAGCACAAGTTCTCTGTCCAATTTTATCTTACCTGAAACTTCAGGGATCAAACTGTAAATATGAAGAAATTTGGGTCCAAAACGATAATATCAGAAGAAGCCCAAAGCCCACGACCCGAGCCTGGATGGGACGGGACGGGGGGCGGCGACGGCGCGCGTGCGGACTTAGCCTCGAACCAAAACACATCTAGGTCCTCCCTCTTTCAAACACATGGGTTACCCCTTGGGGTCCCAGACCCTTAGCCAATTTTGAGACTTATAAACTAAACAAATCTTCCTTCCCCCACCTATGAGGGAGAATTGGTCTATACCACATTTTCATGCTTCAAACACCTCATTTAGTGGACCAATATCTCTTTCATTTCTCAACGAAATTTGACGATCATTGGCCCTACGGTCATTTACTCACTTAGTAGATTATGCACGTGTGAAGAATCAAAGTCTCCAATATGCGGAACCCTAGTGTTTAAGTCATTAAATAGGGGTGGACGCAACTCCCACCAAAGGCAAATTTCCAACAATCCCCTCTTGAAAGAGATTTTGGCGCACTCACAAGGTGCCTATTTCCAGCAATATTTCAGCGGACCGATGTTGCATAAGGAGAGGTAGCTTCAGCTTTGAACCTTCCATAGTTAAATATATAGCTGGCGATGGGCGGGTTCGAATGCAGAGGAGTCGGATCAGGGAGGGCGGAGTGAAGGGGCGGGATCGAAATTTGTGGTCGAGGCGGGATCGGGGTGGCGAAGCGAGAGGGATCGGGCTTGGCGGGATTTGCCGAAGTCCCGTACCGATCCCGATCCCGTCAAAATCGGGTCGGGGCGGGATCGGGTCGGGGGCGGGATCGGGTTCGGGTTCCGGCGGGTTTTCCTTTTTTTTTTTAATAACATATGTATAAAAAAAACTCAATAATTAAACAAAACAATATAGTGTAATAAAAACATCCAAGGCTGTTTTTGTGCCTCTTATATTATTTAATAGACATATGATTTTTTTGTAATACAAATACAATTGTCGAAATTGCAACTTCGTGGTGTTGTCCAAAAGTTGCAAATTACATAATAAAATTGCAATTAAAAAAATTACATTCTAAAAAAAACCTATTCTAATTTCTTGATTATTTCCTGTGGTTCTTCGGTTGGAATTGGTATTTGTTGGTCAAATTGATCCACGTCGCTTCCACCACCTTCGGATAAGATTTCATTGTAGTTTTCGTCTTCTTCTTTGTTGATCTCCGGTTGACCGCACCTTCTCCGCTCCGCTCGTATCCAATCTCTGAATAATACTGCAATTTCTAAGCTGTCTCCGGCTAATGAGTGTATGTGGTCTCCTATTTGATATCTGCCGACAGAAAAGTGCTTTCAGACGCAGTTGATGACGCTTGAATGTTCAAAACATCTCGGGCCATCATTGAAAGTGTTGGAAAGGTCTTCTCATTCCCCCTCCGGTATTTCAGCAAGTCTTCATGTCCATCTTCATTGATAACTTCTTGTACGGTACAGAACCCTGCAAAACAAAAATATCAAACTCGCTAATTTGGTTAGTAGTGGTACGGCCGCACATTCTATTTCTGAGGCTTTCAATACTAGCCGCAGAAACAACATGTCTTTTGTGAGGTTGTGTTGAAGATAAAGACGATGGTATGGAAGCCGGTAGGTTACTAGCACTTTCTTGTTGGTAAAACCTATATATTTTTTTGCATTGGTCTTCTACGCTAGACAACACTTCTTCTTTAGTTTGTTCAATAGGTGGTGGGTGATTTGGATTTTTTGGACTTGGAGGTGGTAGTACTTCTATACAATCGTAAATAGTTTCAATAAGTGATTTAGTACCGTCTATTTTAATAGTCGGATTTAATACAACACCAATAATATAAATAGTGGGAATAGGAATAAAATATTTTTTTATTTTGATAAACATTTTTTTAATAGCTGCAATCTAAGCTGGTTTTTTCATATATTCACTAAGTAATAAAAATATTAGAGTTATATAAAACAACATAGTTGAAATAGTAGGATAATATATACCGGAAAATTCTTTTATTGCTTGAAAAAAATTCTCTAAAAATACAATAAGTTCGGAAATTTTTACCCAATCACTATCTACAACCATATCAGCTGGATTTTGATTATGAGAGTTAAAAAATAAAGTTATAGGTTTTCTATAGTCATAAGCAACAAGTTGTTGCTCGTATAAAGAATCCACCTAATGGATACTTCTTCTGGAATTTTTCTATAAGGTAGTCCACAATCGTGACAAGTTTTTTTATAATTCTTTTCTTCGTTGTACTCTATTACTTTTAAAAATAAAGTTTATAGCAAATTGTATTTTACTATGAATGTCTTCAAAAAGTGATAGACCATCCTTTACAATTAAGTTATATATATGGCACGCGCATTTTATATGAAAATAATCTGAAAAAGATGGAGTTAAACTATTTTTTTAAATTGTAATAGCGTAATTGTTAGAAGAAGCGTTATCTAATGTAATATTCATAATTTTATGAGTTATTCTGTAATAATGGCACACTTGATAAATATTTTCTGCAATAAAAGTACCAATGTGCCTATCATCTATATATCTATACGCTAAGATACATTTTTTGCATAGACCATTTATAATCTATCTAATGACAAGTTACTGTTAAATAATCATGGCCGTTATTACTACGACCTATATCAGACGTGATAGATACTTTGCCATTAAAATGATATAATGAATAACGTAAATATTGTTGATATTCATGTGCGAATTTAAATACATCTCTCTTAACAGTTGATCTAGGAAAATCGTTAAAAGCAGTATTATATATATCTCTAATGTAATGAATAAAATCGGGAGATGAAGTAAATGAAAAAGGCAAACCCTCCACAACAACTAATTTTGATATTGCTTACCTATCTCTATGTTTATTGTATTTAGGGCCTACAGTTCCCCCCATCATAGGGTTAATTTGGCCATGTACTTGGTCCGGGACAGTATCAGTGTGTGAACCTTGTCCCAATGGAGCGGGCGTTTGCGCACCCGGGTTTGAAGCCTGGTATTGGGCATACCTAGCTGGATGAGCCCTTACTATGTATCTCATTAAACCCCCCGTCCTACCGTGACCTTTTCCAGTTTTAAATTTTAAAACATCTTTACAAATTTTACATCTAGCTACTTGATTCTCTACGTCCCTATCAAAAAATATCCATGCATCTGATTTTAATGATCGTTTTGCTGGACCTCATCTCATACTAGGGGGAATATGAGACATTTCAGTTGAAGGTGCACTAGTGGTGTGTTGTCATCAACATTAGTGGGTGTATCATCTAGATCATCGTCTAAATTAAAGTCTTCTTGAGTTCCAGAAAATAGCTACTCGTCTAAATCTAATGGTATTGTAGGAAAATGTTCAGTATCAATAAAATTATCCTGTTTAGGAATAGGATGACTAGAAGAAGTACCCTTGCCCTTGTTGCCCCTACTAGAAAAAGCACCATTACCCTTAAACATACCTCTTAATCCTTCCATTTTAATTATGATAATAAATAATTAAAGATAATAAAATTAAGTGCGCTAAATAAAATAAACAGACAATAATAATTTAATGAAGGAAAGAATGTACCAAACGCCGACGTAACGTCGACGTGTAATCGAGAAGTTGAAAATTGAAACTTTGCTCGATGGAAGATCCTCAAGCTAGTTGCCAACTTTACTCCCAATTCCCAAATGAATAAATAAAATTGAATATTTAGTAAATAATGTAGACTTGTAGATTGATAGATTGAGAGATTAGAGAGATTGTAGGAAGATTTGTGAGAAAGATGAAGAGAAAATGAGTTATTTATAGTTGGAAAATTAGATTAAAGTGTAAATATAATAACTTATAGGTTAAAAATAAATATTAAGGGGTAGGGGGTTGGGGGATGGGGAGGCCAAAAATGGTCGTTGCACAACGTCCAAAATCTAAAATGGTCGTTGCACAACGTCCAAAATCTAAAATGGTCGTTGGTGCAACAGTTATTTTTGCAAATGGGGGGTTATGGGCGGGCTCAGGATCGGGTCGGGGTTGGTGGGACTGGGGCGGGCCGGGATGGGTCGGGATGAGACATTGTCCCATCCCGGTTCGATTCCTAATACCGATTTTTTTACTACTCGGGTTCGGAGGGGACCGGGCCATCCAGGCCCACTGGCCAGCTTTAGTTAAATACCATCGGACTTACTTACTGCGCAGTGAACATGATGTCTTGAACCGTCAGTATTTAGTGCAAGCCAAGTCAATAATACCAACACAACAAATTCCCTTACTCTTTTCTTCGTAATGTTTTGTTCGTTGTGGCCGTGGACACTTCTTGGATTCTTAAGTGCGTTTATTTGAGGTGGCACGTCCTTACACTTAAATAGGTGGTCTCCTAGAAGGTATCCTTCTATACTCCACTTTACAAGTGGTAGGAACCATTAAAAGTTTCTCCAAACCTAACCTCAACCATTAAGGATCATTAAAGGTTTTGGAAACTTAACCTTTACCAACACTGCAGATAGCACTTAACGTCTATCGCGGGAATGGCTTTGGGTGTATGTTCCTAACATGAATCATAACCCGAAGTCTCTTGCTTCCACAGAAGCGCTCAACTGAACCTTTACAGCTTAGTTTTTCCATTGAACCAAATTCCTGGGATCTCCAGTCAGTAAGGTTGTGTTACCACCGTATTGGTCCTTTAAAGCTTGAGTTTTAAACACATTCCCCTAGACAAGCAGAATATATGATCTTTGGGAATACCCTTTGTTAGTGGGTCTGCTATGTTATCCTTTGATTTTATGTAATCAATTGATATTATCCTTGTGGTGATCAGCTGCCTAACAGTCTTATGTCTCCGTCGAATATGACGAGATTTGCCATTGTACATAGAACTCCGTGCCCTTTCTAAAGCCGACTGGCTGTCGTAGTGAATCATCACTAAAGGTACGGGTTTGTCCCAACAAGGGACATCCTCTAAGAAGTCGTGAAGCCACTCAACTTCTTCTCATGCTTTGTCTAAAACGATAAACTCTGATTCCATCGTGGATTGGGCGATGCAAGTTTGCTTAGAGGATTTTTAAGATACAACCCTACCACCAATTGTAAATATATACCCACTGGTGGACTTGGTGTTCTCTATATCAGATATCCAGTTTACATCACTGTACCCCTCTAGTACAATTGGATATCTCGAATAATGTAACCCGTAATTTAGCGTGTACTTTAGGTAACGTAGAACCCGATTCAATGCTTTCCAATGATCATTACTTGGATTATGAGTAAACCTAACCAACTTGTTAACTGCATAAGCAATATCAGGTCGGGTGTAGTTTGTTAGTACATCAACCTCCCAATCACCTGTGCATATTGCTCCTAGCATACGGGGGCACCATGATTTTTATCAAGTTTTTTATTTCTATCCAGTGGTGACTTCATAGGCGAACTGTCAAACACCTTAAACTTTCTCAAAACATCCTCGATGTAGTGACACTGAGATAAGACCAGTCCGTCAGACGTCTTAGAGATTTTTATCGCTAAGATGACATCTGCGATACCCATATTCTTCATGCCGAAATATTATTTCAACATATTCTCAGTCTCTAGGATTACCCTAGTACTGCTTCCTGTGATCAACATGTCATCTACGTACAAGCATATCATGACGAATGAGTCAGAGTTACATTTCATGTAGACACATTTGTCACACTCGTTAATGGAGAAACCTTTTGTTAGTAGAGTACTATGAAACTTTTCGTGCCATTGCTTCGGGGCTTGTTTCAGCCCGTACAGAGATTTGACAAGTCGACAGAACTTTCTTCTCTAGCCCTGGAACCACATACCCCTCAGGTTGTTCCATATAGATTTCTTCTTCCAAATCACCATTTAGGAAGGCTGTCTTAACATCCATTTGATGTATCTCAAGGTCATGCAATACTGCATCGCAATGAATACTCGTATGGACGTCATTCTAGACACCGGGGAGTATGTGTGAAAATAGTCAAGGTCTTCTTTTTGTCGATAGCCCTTAACTACCAACCTGACCTTGTACTTATCTATAGACCCATCTGCTTTATACTTCCGTTTGAGTATCCATTTACAACCCAACGGTTTATTTTCCGGAGGAAGATCAACCAACTCCCAAGTATGGTTATGCAGGATAAAGTCTATTTCACTCTCAATAGCTTCTTTCCAGAGCGGTGCCTCTAGAGTTGACAATGCTTCAGCAATTGTCCTTGGTTCGTCATCAACCATATAAGCTACAAAGTCAGGATCAAAGGTTTTATCCTTCATGGCCCTTTTACTTCGCCTTGGTTCCATCTCTGGAGTCTCCAAGTTCTGAAAATCTGGAACACTAGATTCCGGATATTCAGCCACTTCGGAGTCCACTAAATCTGAACCATCTAGATCCGAGCAGTCAACGACTCCCGATTCCTGAGAGCTTTGTTCATAACTTCGTTTGCGAGAGGTCATGTCTTTTTCCTTTCTCGAAAAAATATCCTCAAAGAATTAAGCATTTCTTGATTCCATGATTGTACCCCCGTGGATATCTGGAATATCGGATTTATGCACTAAGAAGCGATAAGCACTACTGTTATTCATATTCGATGAAAATGCAATCTATAGTCTTAGGTCCAATCTTGACCTGCTTTGGCTTGGGTACTTCGACCTTTGCCAAACAACCCCACACCTTTAAATATTTATAGGTGAGTTTCTTTCCCTCCCATGATTCATATGGAGTTTTGTCCTTACCCTTATGTGGAACTCTGTTAAGAATCGTATTAGCGGTAAGGACGGCTTCTCCCCACATGTTTTGGGGAAGACCGGAATTGATGAGCAAGACATTCATCATTTTCTTCAATGTGTGGTTCTTATGTTCCGTCACACCATTCGACTGAGGTGAGTATGGAGCCGTCGTTTGATGAACAATGCCTGATTGGTCACAATATTCCTCAACTGGCTCTACGTATTCTCCCCCTCTATCGCTACGAATGGATTTAATCCGCATGCTTAGTTGGTTCTCAACTTCTGCTTTGTAACGTCAGAACGCTTCAAAGGCTTCATCTTTACTTTTCAACAAGTAAAGGTAACAATACCTTGTGCTATCATCAATGAATGTCACAAAGTACTTGTTCCCCCCTCTAGTTTCTGCAAACTTCAAATCACATATATCTGTGTGAATAAGTTCTAGAGGAGCGGTATTCCTTTCGACGGATTGAAAATGAAGCTTTGTGAGTTTGCCTCTATGCACACCTCACACATATGTTGAGGGTTTACGTCGATAGACAACAACAACTCCAACTTGACCAACCTTTGGAGGGACTTGTAGTTAACATGTCCTAATCTATGATGCCATAAATTAGATGACTCAAGCAAGTAAGAAGAAACTTCAATATTATTGCTTGGACGCATTACAGACGTGGCGTTAACTTTGAAGAGGCCTTCACAGACGAAGCCTCTCCCCCACAAAAGTGCCATTCTTAGTGATTATAAATTTATTAGACTCAAATACTAGCCTAAAACCAGCATTAACCAATAAAGGACCTGAAATTAAATTCCTCATAAACTCAGGGACATGCATCACTTCCTTCAGAGTGAGCTCCTTTCCAAAAGTCATCTTTATGACCACTTTTCTTACCCCCAGCACGTCAGAGGAAGCATTGTTACCCATGAATAATTTTTTGTCGGTGATCGGCATATACGTGGAGAAGGCATCTCTATTGGAACATATGTGTCTGGTAGCACCTGTGTCCATCCACCACTGCATGGGATTCTCAACCAGGTTTGCTTCAAGCACTACCATCGAGAACTCCTCAATCATGTCGTCCAGAAGTATGTCTTTGACGATGTTAGCATGCGCCCTGCTTTTAGCCTTGGCTTTCTCTTGTTGCTCAGTCTTGAGCTTGCGACATTCCTTGATCATATGACCAGGTTTCCCACAGTGGTGACTGTTTCCTTTGAACTTCTCCGCCGCTTGGGTCTTGCCCTCTTTCTGGAACTTGCGCTTCTTGCTTGGGTTCCCTTTGGCCTCAGCCAGATTTTCCATTGCCTCAGAAGGTTGCTTTCCCCTAGGCAAGACCTTCTTATTATCTTTCTGAATTTGGAGTTTGATAATAAGTTCTTCAAAGGTCATCTCCTTTGTCTTGAGTTTTAAGTAACTCATAAACTCATTCCACGAGGGAGGTAACTTTTCAATTAGTGATGCAACCAAAAACTGCTCATTTGGTTTCATACCTTCCAAATTCAGGTGATGTAGAATCATTTGAAATTTCTGGACTTAGGACATCACTGTTTTACTATCCACCATTTGAAATTTTAGAAATTCCCAACGATGAATTTCTTAGTACCTGCATCTTGTGCATTGTACTTCTTTTGCAGTTTTTCCCATAACTCTTTGGCAGTGCCTGAGGTGCAATACACCGTGTAGAGAAGGTCTGACAAGCAGTTCAAAATATAGTTCTTACATATGAAATCACTATGATTCCATGCATCAAGAACCATCTTCACGCCATTAATGACATGGATACCTTGACCCTCTTCAGCCGTTTCAGTAGGCGAAGGGTCCATTTCATCTCCAGATTATGGAGGATCTTCTGTTAGGAATCGAGCCATTCCCATAACCGTCAAGTAGAATAACATCTTCTGCTGCCATCTCTTAAAGTTGGAGCCCATGAATTTTTTTGGGCGTTCATGGTGGAATGCAGAGGGTGGAGGAACTGTCACGTTCCCTTGAGGAGCAGTAAAGGCATTGGACGTGCCTTGGGCAGCAGTGGGGAAAGTAGATGAGTTGCCTTGAACAGTAGCAGTAGCAGGACGGAAGGCAGAAGGGTTGCCTTGAGTGGCAGCAGCAGCAGCAAAATCATAAGTATTTCCAATCATGTTTCTAAGCAGTTACAACAAGCTAATCTTGTCTTAAAATTGTTGATTACAATGGTTGCAGAAAACAGGAAATAAGTAACTGCTAAGTATTACAATAAAATGAAATTACAACAACTGAAATTTTAATAAACTGAAAACAAGAAACTGAGATTACAAGAACTTTGATTTGCTGGGTCGAGTGATGACACTCTGTCTTTAAGACAAGATTGCCCCGTATATATCCTTTCTACGTTTTGGACAATAGTCTCCCAAGATAAAATAACAACTCAACAAATGAGCAAAGGAAACTCAAGTGTTACTTTGAAGAACTTAGTGTAATGAAATGATGCTGGAAAGTAGTAGGAAGATTTCTGTTTTTTCGTTTGTGTGTTGTCTCAATAATTGAGCCAAATGCTTCAATATATAGTGCATGGAGGGGACTTGTCAACTGCCCAACTAATTGTTGTTAATGGCCATGTAATGACAATTAGTGAGGAGTAATTCAGCCAAATAAATGACTGATTAATGTACAATGTATTGGAGCTTTAGTGAGGAGTTATTCAACCAAGTAATGACTGAATTGATGTGCAGATTAATTGAGGTTTAACGTTCCAAAACCAACAACAAAAAGCACAAGTTCTCTGTCCAATTTTATCTTACCTGAAACTTCAGAGATCAAACTGTAAATATAAAACTTTAGGGACCAAACTAAACAAATCTTCCTTCCCCCACCGATGAGGGAGAATTGGTCTATACCACATTTTCATGCTTCAAACACCTCACTTCGTGGACCAATATCTCTTTCATTTCTCAACGAAATTTGACGATCCTTGGCCCTACGGTCATCTACTCACTTAGTAGATTATGCACGTGTGAAGAATCAAAGTCTCCAACATGCAGAACCCTAGTGTTTATGTCAATAAAGATGGGTGGACGCAACTCCCACCAAAGACAAATTTCCAATAATATGTTCAAGTTAAACATGGGCTCAAAATATTAGAGCATGTATGTAATCTTGTGAGAAATCTAAGACCACCCCACACCTTTAATGTTTAAACAGAATCTCGTCAAAAGATATCGAGAATAAATCAACA
The DNA here is from genome assembly GCA_029783415.1 of Anisodus acutangulus. Lineage (NCBI taxonomy): Eukaryota > Viridiplantae > Streptophyta > Magnoliopsida > Solanales > Solanaceae > Anisodus > Anisodus acutangulus. The sequence continues at coordinate 29,083,371 of CM056503.1, read as the reverse complement.
CTATCACCTTACTATGCATGAACACAAGTTAAGAACATTAATGCAAATCAGGGATATTTCTATCAACAGATCCTTCTAAGCACAACATTCGTAAAAAGTAAAATCACTAAATGATCGCATTTATGAAATTGAAAGATGTAAAAGTCATATAGAGAATTGGATCTTCACAGATGGGATTTGAACTGTCCAAAAAGGACTTCACATCACCTTGTGATAAAGTTTTGGTTGATTTACTATCATTCAAGATTTATCAGCGCTCTAAGGTTTCGTTCCTATTTTTGGCAATTATTCCTTTTAAGACAATCATGTTGTTTGTTTGGGAAAACAAATTAATTAGTTTAAACCGTGATGCAACTCAAATGATATGGATAAAAGGTTATTCAGACCTAATGTTTACACCAAACCGATAAATGCATGACATATATATATATATAGTTGAATTTATAATCTATAGAATATAAAAAACAAATACAAAATTCAAAATAGATGAAGGAAGGAGTCAAGGTGATCTTTTAGTAAGTAATTAGTCAAGGAATTTTACACTCATAATGAACAAAGCTAGTGATGTATATATGATAATGGTAACAACTTTGATGATAGTGAAATAGTAGTATCAAATGAAGATGAGATGATGTCCAATGAGGAGCAGAATAATGCAGAGATGGAATCAGCAGATGTCACGATCCAAATCACGGGCATCATGGTGACACCTACACTATCTTCTCGATAGGCGAACCATCTCCAAAATCTTTTAACACGAATTAAAATATTGTGGAATATAAATGAAGAATTTATAAAGATATAACGATTCTCAAATCACTTACTAAATTTCAAATCCCTTAACAAACACTTTCCCAAAACCTGGTCAAACTAGTACAAGGACTACTATGAATACAAAAGATACAACAAGACACTATCTTGAATAAATAAGACCAGTCTAACTAAGAAGAGATCAAGGTCGCCGATAGGATGAGTAGCATGCCTTAACCTTCACACGCTCCAACTGTAACCTGAACCGATTGTGTACCTACATCCACGTAAAAGATGCAACAAGCATAACATGAGTACACAACGTACCCCATAGGCATTATAGGCCGACAATGACGGAAGTTATGTAACAAAAATAAATATCAAGTTTGACTCTCAAGTAGGTCATATTCTAGGCAGTTCAATAGTCACATAAGTCACCTTATTCACATAATAATCAAAACACAATCAAGTACCATTCAATTCATGTAGCACATAGGGATCATACAATTAATAGTCACCTATAAATAACTTTGTCAAAGTCATATTCTTATTTATATTCACTTGCACACTTAACAAATTTGATAGATAAGTTGACACTCAGTACACAACATTATTTAAGAAAGCTTTTCAACAATATTACAATTAGTCTGACTACAATGATATCAACTCCTTTATTATCTCTAACCCTTAGACCTAGTTATGGTTTCATACACTTAAAGGCATGACACATAATGATTGATCTAGCGTTCTCATTATACTTTGAGTAAAAGTATACGCCGTACACCCTTTGATTAAAGAGGGGATTTACTCATACAAAGCGTACAAATCAACAATTACAAGACGACACCTCTACACGTTCCTTAACAAATACTACACCAAATAACGCTATCAAATCACCAAACAATCACAGACACACATAGTCTCTTTGATCTACAAGATAGTTCTGACATATAGACATCACCAACCATAATAACAATTTGCCATCGCGTACTTAAACTCATAAAGGTGTAGACCACATAACCAATTACACAGAGAACAAGTCAAATCATGGCAACCAATCTAATAGAATCAATCCAAACATTTAAGTTCACTTAATCATAAAAATCACCCGAGTTCCAATAATCATTTAAATCACATTTTCAATCAACAGGTAATCAATGTATAAATGTATGTATGATATGAATGCAATGAACATGCCAGGTACTTCTTATTCCAGAATACATGCGTTCAAATTCTATGAACTACACACTCATAGAGGACCCGCACCGTCTATATACTCATTCGAAATTTCTCAACGGAACCCAGCTATAAGGTGTAATATCAATATCAACCATTTTCATCATCTCACTGTTTCGAACCATCTCATAGAACAAATTACCTTTCTCGGTCTCATCAGACCCACATCATTTTCATATCAATCTCATTTCAATATCATCAGAACCATGAGTATATGAATACAAAGACAATTCAAAGTAAGTAATCAAAATGTGTGAGATGCATTCATGTATAAGAGATGAATATCACATGCTTTTAAAAAGTCATTAACACATAATCCACTTAATTAAGATATTATATAAAAAATAATGTGATGAATAAACACAATAATATCAACAATGGTGATGAGCCACATAATGGCGACAAGCCCAAACAACAACAGTCGGAATCAACTTAAAGTTGATTCCCCAAATCACCCATCATCATAATTCAACACAGTACCTACCAAAGCATTTATCACAACCGTTAAGGTAGGACCCTCAAACACGTCCAATACCCATTAACATTTATAACTAATACGTATTTCTATCGAAGTCTACAAAAGAGAAATCATAGCCTACCTCAAAGCCGAGAAGGAGCCACGAACAATCAACCCTCAGCATTTGCCTTGCCCTTTCGAAGCGCCTCACAGTAATCGTAGTCATAAATAGATTCTACGTTAATATGTAAGTTAATACACATACAAAGTCTAAGTCTTTTAACAACTCAAGATACACCAAAATCAACCTCGGGCCCACGGTACCAAAATTTCAACTTTATTATTCAACAAGCATAATAACATACTAACTAGTTATACCCTTAAGTTAATTGGAAAACTAACCTCAATTGGACCCTTAATTGCAAGATAGAGTAAAAAGCCCCAATTACCAAACCCTAGATTTCCCCTCAATTAGGAAGGGTTTCCAACATTAAATTAATCATCACAACATGATCCTCTAACATTAATCAACACTAATTCACAATATCATGATCATCTAATTCACAATCCACCCATAAATCAAGGTTCTAGTCCTCGTATTCTATCATGAAGAACTTAAAACATTTCTTCCCCAAATAAAGTTTATACTAGGATTAGGAAGCTTAAAAGATGAATCATAATTAATAAGGGTGAAAAATATACCTCTAATGAAGAACCCAAGTACAAACCTCAAGAAATTCTCCCTTAGTCAGCTTTAATCCCGAGATAAAGGTTTTGGGGAAGTGGAATCGTCTATAGGGTGTTAAATAATCTGACTGAACAGAAGCAGAATCGACTCCGCAAGGACAGTCTCACTTCGGCGGGAAAATATTCCGCTGAGGCAAAATCACTTAACATCCCATCTTAGCACTGAAGCGGGAGAAACTCCGCAGAGGCACTGTCGCCTCTACGATAAGGCAACAACAGAAGCAGAAGTCCCAACTAAACTCAAGGCCCGCATCTGCGAGCCAACCTCCATAGAGGCTGGCACGCAAAAGCGGCCACACAATCACGGGTACGAACACCAAACACCAACATCTGGAAACTTAATAATTCTTCCACCAACCACTCGAAACACTCCTGAGACCCCCCCTTCCCCCGACTACAAACCAAATATGCTACCCCAATGTAAATAGTGCTATAAACTCGCTCGCGCCCTAGGATTTCTATTATGAATGAGCTAAAGACATACTTTTCTAAAGAATCACCCAAAACATCCGAATATCACAATTTCACAAATAAGGCCACAAAGTATATCTAATTGCCTCGGGAAATGAACGAATGACTCAACTTCATAAATGACCATCCGAAACTATCGAAAGCGACGAAATTCAGAAACAAACCCATATACTCAAAAGTCAACTATAAGTCAAACTAATCAACTCTTAAGCTTCTATTTTAGGATTTTCTTCCAAATGTCACATAAATGAACCTTGGGATCTGTGCCACTCGTCCTCGCATCACAAAACCCACATAGAGTCTACAGAAAGGGTAATTTAGTCAAATAAGATTCTTTTAGCTAAAAACAACTAGATGGGTCATTACATCAAATACCAATTAAATGAATGTTCATCCTTGAACGGGAAAAAGGAACATACGAAGCCAACGATTAACCAAGGAACCTATATTATAACCTCATGAAAGCCTCAACAGGCAAGAATTATACATGTAGCACCACTTATTCATTGCATCCATCAAGACTACCTTTATCTTTGTTCAAAAACCCAACTTCCCATTTCTTTATACCCGAAATTTTTCTTATAGTTGATCTTCAAATGTAAGCACTGACTCCGCTCAAATTCCCTAATATTATTATAACCATACCTCTATACTCGTTCGATTGAATCCACCAATATCACCTTAATCACTACCATCCTTTAGTTGTAGCCACAAACCATTATCTAACCTATAATGATTAAGTATTTTGCTTCTACTAATTCTTCTCTCACACCGTCCCAAACCGTCATTCGCACTAAGATTCCTTAGAATCACATAGACCCACGCACAAGCCCAAATCATGAATTGTTCTAATCCCAATCTCATTAGTTTTATATCCCGATGTCAAAATCACTTCGTCAAAACCCATTGCCCAATTCTTCTCAAATTTCCAAGTCACCATACTATAAGCATAACTACTGATTACCTTTCCATGCCAAATTAGTAGAAATCAACTGATCACTCTAAAGACTACCCATAACCATTTTTACCTCCTCAATACATTACCAAGTAACCGTGTAAACCATCAAAACTGTCTGAATCATTGCCATCAGAAAAATATCGTAAATCCTACTTGCAAACCTTAATGAGAACTTGTATCACTATCATACCTCCATTCCGAATTGAAATCCATTGCACCCTTATAGGTGGTTTACTATAATACTATAAGTCCTCCAAGAAATATACACACAAGCCATCCGACCTTAATTAAACAATCTGACACGGAATAAAATACTTCAACTCTAAATCATCGATAGTCACCCAAACTGATTCCAAATGTAATTGATAGGCTTTCCCTAAGTATGCGGCGACCTATTCCGTCTTTTTGCTCATAAGTAGTTATCACCTACGACTTTAAAGCTAGAATATATCCAAGTCATCAACTTAGTACCGAAGAACTGTACCCTATGATTGTAATCTTCATGTTTCTCAACTTTCATCCGATACACAAATCTGATAGAACCTCATGAACTCTAAATACATCAAATCCTCTTTGTACTTTCTCTTAACTCGCCCACAACTCGAGAAACATTAAATTATAGAGTCATTATGATCTTTCAAAAATTGAGAAGTGAATGTAGGAATTTTATTGGGAAGATGGATTCACTCATATTTATTTTTCTGGTGTAAAATAGATCATGAATTGGGTAAAGATACATGTGATTTTAAATAATATTTTTAACAGATCAAAGAAAACTTTAAGAAAATGATTTTATTATTACATTTAATTAATTAACATTTGTGGCAACAAAAGTTTTTGATAATATTTGGTTGAGAAATGATAGCTAAATTTGTGAAATAAGACGCATTAAGACTCTGTTACATATTTTATTCATTCAGATCCATTTAGACCCATTAAGAGGTTCATAAGGAAATAAAATAAATGAGCTTAATGGGCTGAATCTAAATGATTAAGATTCAGACCTTAAAAACAAATGCATTTAATAGGTTGAATCTGAATGATTAAGATTTTTTAAGCAAAAACCATCACAGTGTAATGGTGGTTTATTTTAAACAAAAAGGTTTATGAACAAACAAACTCTCCAATAAACATGAGAGCAAAATAAAGTGGAAAAACAATAAGAAAAACATCAAAACATAAAAACTAAGGTAAAGTAGATCACTAAACATAAACTTGATCTACTAATCTTGAAGCCTTGATTTGTATCTATCTATCACACCTCAGAGCTCTCACCAGGTGCTATGGAGAGAAAATCAGTTGAATTCTTCAGGCTTCCAGTATAGATGTCCAATTCCATATTAGTGTTCCACTAAGCTGTCCATTATAAGCAAGTAATACTTGTGCCTTGATTGTAATACATATGTTGTAATGATGATACCATACTGTTAAGGATTTCCTGCATGAGAATGATCATGTATACACACTGATACCACTCATACTGAATTTCCAAACCAGTGCTACCACTTACAGAAAAGCTCAACTGTTCAAAGACAATGCATAAACTCAGCAGGAACTCAACAAAAGGAGCCTACATCAGCTTATGTATTCTCAATTATATTTATCAACAACATCATGAGCATATCTGATTCTCAGATGTGAAATCTGAGTTTTTTCTACATTGATCATCTTCTTTGCCCTTAATGTATACGTCAAAGAACATGTTTCATCACGTCCTTACTGTTTTCAATATCAAGAACCACATCCCTATTGTTCTTGAGATGGAAAACGTCCAATATGCGACGTGAGCAGAATTTTTCAAAATTCACGCAATCTCACATCAAGTCCTCCATCACATAATTCCTCCCGCGGTCCCTATACCTGCGGAGGATCCTCAGTTGTGGATCACTCTTGATGCTATCGTCCTTCAGTGGATTTACTCCACTATTTCTACCGACCTTTTATAGACGATAATTGAACCAGACACTACGGCCATGGCTACCTGGAATAGATTGTGTGACATATTCTAGGATAACTAACATTCCCGAGTTGTCACCCTTGAGCAGGAATTTTCACATGTCAGCATGGAAAATTTACCGAATGTTTCATCTTATTGTAAACAACTCAAAGAATTAGCGGACCAACTCCGTAACGTTAAAGCGTCTGTTACCAATAATCATCTTGTTCTACAAATGGTTGTAGGCCTATCTGAGGCCTATAATGGAGTTGGGACTTCTCCGACAAAGTAATCTGCTTCCTCATTTTTATCAAGCCCGTTCGATGCTCACGTTAGAAGAAGCCGGCTTGGTAAAAAAGGCGGTTACCGGTGCAAGTTCCGTGGTGATGATAACTTCGTCTGATAATTCTCACGATTTTGTTGACAATTCAGGCCAAAACCGCAATAATGGTGCCGACAAATCAAAACCATAAAATTAATGACAAAAATCACGACGGCAATAATAGTGGCAGACAGAATAGTAGCATCGGTAGTGGGCCTCGGGGTACTAGGCCCCAACCTACCTGGTCTCAGCCCTGGGCCCCTAGGTAGTGGGCCTGGACCAGCGGCCAGTGGCCCAGTAACGCTTACTGCCCACCTAGTTATTACCCGATATATTTGGCTCCAGTCCAGCCCAATCACAAGCCTAGTTTCTCGGGTCCTTATGGTACCAATCAGCAGCATTCCGGGTCAGGTCAGCAGGCCGGTCTGCTTGGGCCTCGGCCTGCGCAGGCTTTTACTACTGTGGGCCCGAATCTGATCCCAACACCTACCGATATTAAGGCCACCATGCATACACTTGGATTAAATCCTCCCGACCCAAATTGGTACATGGACACTGGTGCCACTTCTCACATGATGTCCGACTAAGGTACTTTCCCGTCTTATTTCAATTTGAGCAAAAATTATGGCATTATTGTTGGTAATGACAACTCAATTCCAATTCGTGGTTACGGTCATACAATTTTGTCTCCCCCACATCCACCTCCTGTCTTGAAAAATACCCTTCATGCCCCTAATTTAATTAAAAATTTAGTGTTTGTCCGAAAATTCATCACTGATAATTGAGTTTCTGTTAATTTTGATCCATTTGGGTTTTCTGTGAAGGATTTCAAAATGGGGATACCTATCATGAGATGCAATAGTAGGGGGGATCTTTATCCAATCACGCCCGCCACCAGTTTCTCGAGTCAAGCCATGCTATCAATATTTGCAGCTCTAGCTCCTTCCTTGTGGCATACACGTTTGAGTCACCATGGGTCGTCAATTGTTTCTTCTTTGCATAAAAACAATTTAATTTCTTGTAAGAGTATGCGTAGTACTCCAATTTTTCATTCCTGTCAGTTATAAAAACATGTTAGATTACCATTTGTAGCCTCTACTTCTCGTACTTTGATGCCTTTTGACATTATTCATAGCAATTTATGGACTTCTCCTATTCTAAGTTCTATGGGCCATCGTTATTATGTTCTATTTTTGGATAATTATTCTAATTTTTCATGGACCTTTCTGTTAGTGAAAAACTCTCAAGTTTTTTGCACATTCTTAAAATTTAGAGCATTCATCCATACCCAGTTCGAACGGAAAATAAAAAATATTCAATGTGATAATGGCAAAGAATATGATAATGGGTTGTAACTGGAATTTTGTGATGCTAATGGCATAATTTTTTATTTCTCTTGTCCTCATACGTCCTCACAAAATGGAAAAGTCGAACGATAAATTGTACCATTAATAATATTGTCTGCACTTAGTCCATGCTTCCGTACCCCTTTTATTTTGGCATCATGCTCTACAAATGGCTACTTATATCCTTAACATACTTCCTACCAAAGGGTTGACATAATAAGAATCATTCGTATTCACATCTTAGGGTCTTTGGGTGTTTATGCTATCCACTATTTCCGTCAACTACAATTAACAAACTTCAAGCCCGTTCTACCGCTTATGTGTTTTTGGGTTATCCATCTAATTATCGTGATTACAAATGTCTTGATTTATCATCTGTAAAATCATAATCAGTCGTCATGTTATTTTTGATGAAACCCAATTTTCGTTTGCTAAAGTGAGTAGTCCCGTGCCTAGCTCGTATACTTTTTCAGATAACGTGGTCCCACCATATATTATCCATCATCTGTTGGACCAATCCTGTACCACTGACATGCAAGCAGGCCCACTGCCTGCTGGCCCACACTTTTCATCCCAGTCCACTTTTGCCTTTGGTCCGTCTTCATCAAGGTTGTCCAGTGGGTCGTCGGCCCAGTCCCCCATCCCAGCCCACTCCCAGCTCTGTCCTATTCCAGTTTCTGTGTCCAGTGTTGGGCCAGTAGGCCCACTGCCTGCTGCCCAGTATATCACCGATCCGAATCTTACCCAAAATCCGCCCATTTCTAGCCCGAGTCAAGGGCCGGTTACTTGTAGTCAACGGGGTATTTTTAGACCAAAAAGACATTTTAATCTAAATTCTAATGTTCTTAAATCCCTGCTGCCTCGTAACCCAGTGTCTGCATTAAATGACCCGAATTGGAAATTGGCCATGAATGACGAATATAATGCTCTTATTAAAAATAAGACGCGGGAGTTGGTGCCCCGTCCTTCTGGTGTTAATATTATTCGGTCTATGTGAATTTTTACTCATAAAGATAATTATGACAGTTCTTTTGCGAGACATAAGGCTCGTCTTGTAGGTGATGGTAAAACTCAACAGGTTAGCATGGACTGTGGAGAGACGTTCAGTCCGGTTGTTAAACCATCTACCATTCGCATTGTTCTCAGTTTAGCTCTTTCCAAATCATGGCCATTCATTAGTTAGATGTGAAGAATGCTTTCTTGCATGGGAATCTTAAGGAGACAGTTTACATGCATCAGCCTTTGGGCTTTAGAGACCCCAATTATCCTCATCATGTCTGTTTAGTGAAGAAGTCATTATATGTGCTTAAGCAGTCCCCATGGGCTTGGTATAAACGATTTGCAGACTATGTATCTACTATTGGGTTCTTTCACAGCAGGTCTGATAATTCTCTGTTCATATATCATCGTGGGACTTACTTGGCATATATCCTATTATATATGTATGATATTATATTGATTGCTTCTTCGGATAAGTTACGCAAGTCTATCATGACTCTACTTGGTTCTGAGTTTTCTATAAAGGACTTGGGGCCCTTGAGTTATTTCTTGAAAATTGATGTCACTCGTCATGCAGGAGGGTTATTCTTATCCCAAAGAAAGTATGCTGCTGAGATAATTGAGAGAGTTGGTATGTCCTCGTGTAAGTCTACTTCCACTCCAGTCGATACTAAACCCAAGCTGGGTGCTGCGCTGGCTCACCTTACGAGGATCCCACCCGCTATCGCAGTCTTTCAGGGACACTTCAGTATCTTACTTTCACGAGACATGATATTACGTATGCCGTATAACAGATGTGTTTGTTTATGCGTGATCCTAGGGTTGAGCACATGAATGCGCTCAAACATATTATACGATACTTACAGGGAACACTTGATTGTGGCTTGCATCTATCTCCGTCATTGGTCTCTACACTTGTCTCTTATACAAATGCTGATTGGGGTGATCGTTCGGACACCAGATGCTCTACGTCTGGTTACTGTATGTTTTTTGGTAATAACTTAGTCTCATGGTCTACAAAATGACAGACTACCTTATCACGCTCCAGTGTAGAGGCCGAGTATCGATGGGTAGCTAATGTGGTTTCTGAATCATGTTGGTTACATAATCTTCTCTTAGAACTTCACTTTCTAATTCACAAAGCTACCTTGGTTTATTATGATAATGTTAGTGCCGTCTATCTTTCTGGAAATCCGGTTCAACATCAGCGCACTAAACATATTGAGATGGATATCCATTTTGTTCGCAAAAAGGTAGCTCGTGGACAAGTACGCATCTTACATGTCCCTTCCAGGTATCAAATTGCAGACATCTTTACTAAGGGCCTTCCCTGGGTTCTCTTTGAAGATTTTAGGGACAGTCTCAACATACGACGACCGTCCGCTATGACTGCGGAGGTGTGATAAATATCCCATAATTGTCTGATTTGGACCGTGATATACACGGTATGCATGAGAGTATATCACAGTTTGGGAAGTTTATTTTAGGTAAGGTTGTTGTATTTAATTAGCATTGTACACTTACCATAATTATAGAATTCTTGTACAAATAGAATAGGGTTTTGAGAATAGAATAAGAATAAGATTTTCCATATTATGGAAATTATAAATTGTATATATACTAATTCATTAATGAAAATAATCAAGGGATTATTTCTTTCAAACATCATGAGCATATCTGATTCTCATATGTGAAATATGAGTTTTGTCTACATTGATCATCTTCCTTGCCATGGATGGTAATTCCTGAAAAGTGTCAAACTGTTGTGTACCTGTAAAATCAAACACAAAGTTAGCTATAAAATATGCTATGCCATTTCCTTCTCTGTATATATGTTCCACCATCACTATCTGTCCTTTTAGCATTATGTTAATCTCTTTCACATCCATAACAATGTTCCATGGAACTTTTCACTCTCCTAGAATGAACTTTTTCGTTGCCAAGGAGTTTGTTTCTATCACCATAGGGAAAAGTTGATTATTTGTACAGTGTTCTACACCTCTTCTAATAGCCACTGCTTCTGTAATAAAATTATTTTCATCAGGAATTCTATGACCTGCAGCATGTATCAAATCACCATGTTCATCTCTCACACAAAAGGCTAGCAGCCCGGATTTCCTAGAATGATTAAGATTCCTCCATTAAGTGCAAACAAATGAGGCCTAAATTGATAAACCATCGAGCCATCATTAAACATAAAATACCAAAGAGGTCCCACTATTATGAGCAATTGTATTAAAATAATAGTTAAATTAAAACAGTAACAAAAATTAGGGGTATACAACTTTCCATGTGTTCTACTCATGAATCGTAACTTAAATCAATTCAAGAGTTATAGATAAAGAAACATAAGCAAAAGCGGCAGTACCACAATCTGCATGACAGGAGCACCAAAACGACATTGGAAAATTAGTGCTGAGAGCCTCGTAACCATAATGATCACTGCCTATTCCATTCCTTGATAAACGAAAGAAAGACAAAGTAGGAGTGCTTTATCATGTTCATCCGGGCATCAACAGCGATTAAGAGCGGTTCACTAATGTTCTCAAAAGGTAGCCAGAAAATTTATGAAAAGTTATAATAGAAGATATAATCAGTTTAAAGCAGTAAAACTGTGTGGAGAAGTTATAATCAATTTCAAATTCAAAAATCTCAATTAAATATGGATTTAGAAATTTAAATTCAATAACAAAGGTAAAAGGAGCTTAAATTTAGGACACAGTTGAGAGTTTAGCTAATATTTAAATTCATTTTTTAAATTACATTATAATTATACAAAATTGTGGATAATATCTAACGTAACTTGAAAAAAAAACATGCTATAAACAATTTTTGTTCAAGTAACCAAATAAAAAAGTAAAAACACAATTGCAACATGTATTTGAAAAAAAAAAAGAACAATAGCAACATAGAACGTGCTCACCCCACTGTAGGATGATAGTGGGTTTGCTTGGTCTAATATTTTGGAGTACGTCCCTTTTAATCTAATTTTGTATTGTTTTAATTGTAAATCAGTAGATTTAAACTCAAAAATAATAATTAATTATTTTTGTTGTAATGAAAATGCTATAATATTTTATTACTTCTTCTTAAATGATTACAAAGTTTCTTATTACTATTCAATTCTTTGTTCTTGATTAATTAATATATCACTTTTGAAATTAAAATACTTGAATAATTGATACATCACTTTTGAAATTAAAAGTAATGTAAAATCTGCAAGTGTTTTCTCCTAATTAGCTACTACTATCAGTTAATTGTTAATTAATTACTATTAGTTAATAATTAATAATTCATTAGTATAAATTACATGTGGCTTTTTTGGTTATGCCACATGACATAATTAGTTAGTTAGTAGTTAATTTGTTAATAAGTGGCATATGATTTTTTCTGGTAATGCCACTTGGCTTAATAAGATGATTTTTCCTCTCCTTTTAATAATACTAGTATAGTACATGCGCGATGCGCGGAAAGTGTTAGAAAAAAATCATAAAAATATATTAGCTATTTGTGTTTTAGCACATTATTTTAGGTATCTTAGTAAAAATATAATTATCATTTTGCTTCTTTACACAATATATTCCTAGCCAATAAGTTTATGAAATTAAAGGTTAACGAAACGATTATGCTTTAACGGATTATTATAATATTTGCTCTTTGATAGAATAAAGTTATAACTCAAAGGTTTTAGCTGTCGAGAAATTAATGTTAGAATTAGATAACTCACCCTTAAAAAGAGTTGTTTGGCAAGTAGGAACCAACATTTATTGTTGAAATAGGCCTTCATTTTCAATTTTTATGGTAGTTGTCATGTACAAAGGAGCGCTTATCTGTAACTTTTTTAGCTGTGGATACATCTTAGTATTCCTAAATTCATATAGAAGTATAATAATAATTCGGTTTCACAAAGTTATCAACAGATGTTACGCATGCTAGTTTACATATTATCAAGTTCTTTGCAACCATAATATGATAGACCCATTAATATAAAGTGGAAAGTAGTAACTTAACTTACTAATCTTTGATGAATGAAGTTATAGTGAAGCTAGAACGATTATTAATCGTAATGTCATTCATTTAGTTAACTTAAATATTAAGATATATACCAAATCATTTACAAAAGTGTCTCGTAGTTCTTTTACAATGCAACTTTAAAAAGAAAATACCAACTTATATATAATAAACAAAAAAGTTAGCTACATCGAAGATGACCTTTCTTTTTTAATTCTAAGAGTCGGAAGTCTTTTTCAAACGTTCATCATTATAGGTTTGATATGCAGCAATAATACTAAATCTTGATGAAGAATTCAGATAAGATTGTCAACTCATTCAAAAAGTTGATCAATATAAATGTTATATTTATATATTTATGAGAGAATTTTATCTTTCCTTTAAAGATTCACATTTGTTTGATATAAAATTTTCAAAAATCACATTCCCTTACTTTACGTTTTACAATTAAACCTTTTCTTTGTATTCATAATCTATACATCATTTAACACCAAGTCACACTACCCTCACTTCAATCACATGTTGGAATTGGTTCCTTCTTTCATTTTAAAACTAATTTAAAGTATAGGATTTCATTCCATATAGTTTGTAAAACTTACAAATGCTGCAGCTCAACAATAAGTAGATCAAAACTATACTTGCATAAGTTGGTAATTGAATTTTTTTCATTGGCTAAAATAAGATTTATATAAATACTTTGGAATATTATGAAAAAAGGTAATTCCAAGCAAGTAAAAGCATGACCATGAATATTAATAAATCTCGTGTCGATATTTTTGACTGACTGGATTTTCATATTATTTTCTAAATTAAGTATTTTTTTTTGTTAGAGGAGATTCCAAAAGAATCAATTGAATACACAAAACTCTAGATAGCTTTTATATACCTTTATCTTAAAAGAAACAAATTCTCTGCCCCAAACTTGCAGCAAATAATACAAAAGGATTTGAAAAAACAAAATGAATCTATCCAGCATCTCTTAGTAATATGACGAAGTGAGTATTAACACTTGAGATGCAATTACGTTACTGTATAAATTTGATCAAAACATGTACCTTGTCTAGGGAAGTTTTTGGGCACATGCAAAACCACAACTAATGATAATTAGTAGCTAGAAACTTATCCACTGCATACATAGTCGTGTAGGAATTTATTCAACCATTGAGATGATAAAAACTAAGGCCTATAACACAATTTTTGAAAATATAGTTAGCAAATCCTCTTGAACCGAGGGTCTCTCGGAAACAGCCGCTCTACCTACCAAGGTAGAGGTAAGGTCTGTGTACACTCTGTTGGCTACTATTGTATAAAGCAGTATGGGAAGTAAATAAATATAACAAGTGTGCGAAAGGATAAATAAATGGTCAATCCTCAAAACTGCCGCAAGCTTGTTGTGTCTTGAATCTTGATAACCTGAAATCAAGAAACAACTAAATCTGGATGGTTACAACGTTGTGTGTTGAGTCGAGTGATTGCACTCTGTCCTTAAGACAAGATTGCCCCGTATATATGCTTTTACGTTAGTGGGCAATAGTCTCCCAAGATAAAACAACACTTTAATCTCAACGCTACAAAACCAATAGGTTGAGTCTGACGAAGATAACAAATACGAATCGACTTGTTGAAGATATAGAAAAGGAAGGAAGAGTTTCTGTTTTCTCTTCTGTTTTGTCTCTGTATATATAGTGTGTCTCTGTTGTGTATATCTTGTGTATATGCTCACTGTTTTTGTCACTGTTTGGTGTATATTTTCGTGACTGTTTTGCAGTGGTTTTGTTCACTATTTTGTGCTATTTTCTGTCTGTATGTGTCATTTACAAATGAGCCAAAACAGCTCAATATATAGCATGGAGGAGGGTTGTTCAACTGCCCAAAACATGGCTGTTAATGGCCATTAGGGAGGGCTGTAATGGCAGGTTTAATGCCATGAATGAGGGCTGGTTATGGTCATTGAAGGAGGGTGTTTATGGAGGAGTAAACAGCCAAGTTAATGGGCTGGTTAATGCTCCAGAAAACAGCCCAAACGGTAGGCAGAAAGTTTCTGCCTTTCGTCACTCCCAAAATCAATTTTCCAGAAACTCCAGGGACCAAACTATAAATATTAAGCAATTTGGGGTCCAAAAAGATAATATCAGAAAGTCCCACAGCCCACAGCCCACGACCCGTGACCCGAGACCGAGACCGGACCGGACGGGACGGGCGGGCGGCGGCGGCGGCGCGTGTGGGCTTAGCCTTGAACCCAAGCACATCTAGGTCCTCCCTCCTTTAAACACATGGGATACCCCTTGGGGTCCCAAACCCTTTACCACTTTAGAGACTTATAAAGAGAGCAATTCTTCCTTTTCCCACCGATGTGGTAGATTTGTCCCACACCATATTTTCATGCCTCAAACACCTTACTTTGTGGACCAATATCTCTTTCATTTCCCAACGAAATTTGACGATCCTTGGCCCTACGGTCATCTACTCACTTAGTAGATTATGCATGTGAGAAGAGACAAAGCCTCCAACATGCGGAATACTAGTGTTTAATTTATTAAATATGGGTGGACGCACCTTCCCACCAAAGGCAAATTTCCAACAATCCCCTCTATGAAAGAGAGATTGTGGCGCACACACAAGGTACCTACTTTCAGCAATCTTTCAGCGAAAAGATATTGCATCAGGAGAGATAGCTTTCGCTTTGAACCTTCCCTAGTTGAATACCATCGGACTTACTTACTGCGCGGTGAACGTGATGTCTTGAACCGTCAGTGTTTAGTGTAAGCCAAGACAATGATATCAACACAGTAACTCTTCTTATTTGTTTTCATTCTTATGTTTTTGTCCGTTCTGGCCGTGGACACACTTGGATTCTTAAGTGCGTTCATTTGAGGCGGCTATCCTCGCACTTAAATAGGTGATCTCCTATAAGGTATCCTACTATACCCCACTTCACAAGTGTTAGGAATCATTAAAAGTTTCCCCAACCTTAATCTCAATCGTTTGAGGATAGTTTAAAGGTTTGGAAGCTTAACCTTTACCCACCAAGCAAGTAGCACTTTAATGTCTATCGCGGGAACAGTTTTGGATTCATGTTTCCGTACAGAAATCATCATCTGAAGTGCTTCTTGCTTCCACCGAAGCGCTCAACTGAACCTTTTGCAGCTTAGTTTTCCCATTGAACCAAATTCTTGAGATCTCCAATCAGTATGGTTGTGTTACCACCGCAATGATTCGTATTGTTTGGGTTTTAAGCCCATTCCCCTAGACAGGCAGAACACTTGATCTCCGGATAGTCCTTTAGTTAGTAAACAAGGAAGTGACACCCGTGATGATCAACTGCTATACGGTCTTATGTCTCCAACAGATCCTGACAGATATGTCCAGACGCCGTCATCCGTGTCCTTCCTGAAGCCGACCGGCTAGCCATAGTGTATAACTGCTGAAGGCACGGGTTTCTTCCAATAAAGGGACGTCCTCTAAGGAGTCATGAAGTTACTCAACTTCTTTCATGCTTTGTATAAAGCGATAAACTCCGATCCCATCCTGAATCGGTCGATGCAAGTTTGCTTAGAGGATTTTCCAAGACCCACCATACACATTTACTTATGGCTTTGGTGTTCATCATATCTGATGTCCAGTTTGCATCACTGTGTTCTCCCAGAACCGCTGGACATCCAGAATACCATAATCCGTAAATAAGTGAATAATTCAGATATTGTCATATCCGACTTTATATATTTATCCGTAAACTCAGTTTAAGGGAGGCCTGTTGTAAACTCACATTAAAACATGCTATGTAGAGTAGCTTCCAACTCTAATTTTTCCTAAGACTCTTCTCATGCCATGATTAATTATCAAAACACTTCCTACACTCCTTAACTTAGTTCCATCATTTTCCCATCATATAGTTCAATCCATAGCCCGAAGTTATGAGGTGTTATAATATCTCTCCATTGGGATCATTCATCCTCTAATGATTGTTCATGGTTAGGAGTATAGCTAACTTTGAAATTTTAGAAAACTCTCGACATGTTTTCCTGTGTAAATAGGACTATCCTAACATTTTTCGAATGCCAGCTAACCAAAGCACAACACAAGCTTCACAGGGCATCTTGATACACATGACAAGACATAACATGTTAACAGAAGCATGAACTGACCAGCACGAATACTGAACTGGCTTGAATATGGCATGATTACATGGACGTGAGGAGCATGACATGAGACATGAATGCATGAAGACTAGATGACATGGATATATGAGTGCTAAAATTACATGAGATATGAATACGTAAAAACATGAATATTATAAAATGATATTTGATTACTGAAAAGATGAATGTTACAACATGAGATCTGAATGTTAAGCGGATATGGAACCTCAACACTGAACTGACATGAGGTCTGAATTCTTGAGGTAGTTACCCTAGATATTTTCTGCTTGTCCATCAATAAGTGCAAAAATTTGGGCTTCATATTTTCTTTGGCTTCCCATGTAGCCTCCTTCACATTTTGGTTCCCTTACAACACTTTCACTGGAGTGACTTCCTTAGTCCTCAACTTGAGAACTTGACGATCTTTTACAGGATCCTGTATGGTCTAATATATTTGGGACTAACTTCTCTTTCTTTTCAAATCACATAAGGCCCTTCATAGTCAAAACTTTTTAGAAACACCCAATCGTTGACATGAAACTCTGAATCTCTACGCCACACATTCACATAGGACTCATGTGACTCATAGCCATTTTCAAACGCCCGAATAAATTTAGCTTTTTCAACAGCCTAATGGACCAAGTCTGGCCTAGCAATTCTATTTTGCCAACTTTATACCAACCAATAGGTGATCTACACCTTCGCCCATACAAGGTTTCAAACGGTGCTATCTTGATACTAGAATGATATATATATAATTAGAAACAACTGAAAGAGAGGCAACTGATCATATCAATTACCTTTAAAGTCTAGGACATATGCGCTCAACATATCTTCGAGTGTCTGGATAGTGAGCTATGCTTGACATCTGTTTGAAGATGAAAAACCAGTACTGAGATGGTATCCAATCTCTTCTGAAAAGACTTCAAAATATATTTTCTTGAATTGGGCACCTCAATCTAATCCAATGGACATTGGAGCCCCATGGAATCTGGAACTTTCCTGAATATATAACTTGGCATAATCTTCTGCTGAATCGGCTTTCGCTTACTACAAATTTGGAAACTTAGTCATGAAATTGGCTACATTATTCTTCACGTCATTCCTCCAAAAAAACTTCTCAAGGTCATGATACATTTCCGTGGAGCTTGGGTAGGTCGAATATCTGAAATTGTGTTCCTCTGCCATAACCCTCTCTTTGCGTCTATCTACATTCGAGATGCACTATTGTTTCTTCGTACCATAGAGTACCATCATCTCTCTCTTGTTTGGAATCCATGGATTTATGTCTGAGAATCCCTTCCTTTAGCTGTAATAAATAGGGGTCATGAAATAGTTTTCCTCTTTTTCTCAACAACTAAGGAGGATTTGTCTCTATTCTATACAACAACTCTGCCATCGTCAGGTTTGCTAAACGATGAACCTCTTTCCTCATGATTCTCTCATTCCTCCCCAACATGAGCTAAACTACCCATACTTGGTTTCTTTCTGAGACACTTTTTGAAATACTCATAACAATGTTGTGCGCTAAGTCTTTGACCAGCACCCTAAATATTAGAGTCTCATGCAATGACATTATCCTTATGGCACATAACTACGCATGATCTTATAACTTTTATGTGATTTCTTAATTGATACTAACTGATCTTGACACGAGTAGATCGATGATCATTATACTCACTCTGCGTTTCTTGTACATTCTAGGCATATTTCTTATGGAGACTATCTCATTATGCCCTCATTATTGAGATGAGGTTCATCATATCTCATGTGTTTGGGTTTTAAACGTCCAATTAGACATACTGACGATGTACACATCTCTCCCTTAGATCAAAGGTTAAGGCCATGTACTTGTGGATCCTTCTAACTTGATGTAATCTAACTAACTTTCCTCATTTTCTGCAATTCTTTGCACTTTACGTCACTAACGACTAATCTTTCGACTAACTTCTGAACAATCTTCCTCACTGGGGGAAAATTGAATTACTTACATGGACTAGGAACTAATGTATTTTTAACTGGCACACTCTGTCTTAACGATTTAACTTTACACCTACTGTCAGTCTTGTGAAAAACCCTTTTTTGATAACTCTCATAGACTATTCTTCTGTAGTTTACTCTCTAACTGCTTAGTTGATTTCTTCTTCCATTGTCATTGTGTTTCGAGTTTAACTTCAACTCTTTGGGTTCTAACACACATTCAGTGTATTCAAACTGTTACCCACTCACTAGTGTTAACCTGACTAAGGAAATAAAATTGTACCTCTACAAGCTCTATTGAAATTTGCTAATTCACTATATCTACTAAAAACTTACTTACTATTCTTCTACATCATGTTCTCTTGTCCTGCACTGAATAACTAAAGTGAAGCATATGGTTATTTATAACTTCCCTCATCATCCAATCCTATTGTACGGTTGTGTACTATATTTTATGAACTATAAACATGGATCACACTTAGGAAAATTTTATTTCTATTAAATGTAAAATTGAAAAAACTAAATTCAAACTTTCTATACACCTCAAAATCATATCAGACTATACACATCCGGGGTAAACACTTAATCACATAACCTAAGAGGGAATTGCCACATCTTCTTATCTCTTAGTAACATGTGCTCCTTGTAGTAACTTACTAAAGTAGTACATTCTTTTTCTAATCTAAATAAACTTTGAACAAATTAAAATTATTCCCAGAAATTTCAACATTGTCTACGCTTGGTTCTCATTCCATACATCAGACATCTTCTTAGTCATGTGCATGAGTCATACGAAAAACACCTCTTTTGTAATATCAAACATTTTTTAGTCCTAGGTATTGCCCTTAGGCTCTTTTCCTTTGTCGGTTCTGGCTAACTTCATAAAATGTTATCCCATAGGGTCTTAAATATGAGCTATCATCCTCATATTTGTGGCTCCATGGCCCAAAACAAAAATAGAATTATTCTGTAAGGTATAGGGCATACGTATACTACTATGCACCAACTTGTCCTTTAGAGGGTACTATCACCGAATAATTTACATCATGCGCCATTTGGGTGTGTCTTGGGTCTTAACGTAAACTTAAAACATGTGAAGATTTCGCGATAGTCATCATTACTTACACTTTATTTTAGCACCCATAGGCATCACTGTATACTCACAAAAATCTGGATACACTGGAAAAAAAACTGGTAACTAAATAACTAAATACTGGCATACTAAATAACTATAACTCTGCTAACTAAAAGATTGTATAATTGGAAACTGAGGTACTGATAACCATAAAACTTGATAACTGCTTTTGTTCTTTTAATAAGGGTTATACTCTACTCTGTAATAACTACTCATTTGTCCAACTTTCTATATTATCTCAACTCTCATATGTTACCAATATGCGCTTCCCGATTATACCCCAATGTGTAGTCATCCTTACTTGGACCTTGAATTTCCTTCTCGCTGCTTACGGATTTGATACGTAATGCGTAAGCAACGAGAAGGAAATTCAAGGTCCAAATAAGAATGACTACCCATTGGGGTATAATCGGGAAGTGCATGTTGGTAATAGATGAGACTTGAGATAATAACGAAAGTTGGATAAATGAGGTCATGGGTTCAAGCCGTAGAAATAGCCTCTTACAGAAATCTGAGGTAAGGCTGCGTACAATAAGACCCTTGTGGTCCGACCCTTTTCTGGACCCTTCGCATAGTGGGAGCTTAGTGCACCGGGCTGCCCTTTACTCTAAGCTTCATGGCACGGTTTATAAAAGTTCCTGAAAGGATAATTATAATTGCACGATCTAGAGTATGAAAGAAGCGAGACAATCCTAAATGTCTTGGTAGTTAACCATTTATATGTATGGCGTGCAAACACATATAAAGGAAACTCCATTGGATATTATTTTATAGACTCCCTAAGACATTTGAACCTAAGCTCTGGTACCAAGCTTTGTCACGCCCTGACTATGGCCTTGACATAATACAACACTCGGTGCATGACTGCATGTGACCGAGCGAACCACATGACTTGCTGAATCAATATGGGCATCAAAATCATGCAACAATACTGATTTGAAACATGTAAAATGAGCACTAAAATATAGTGTGAAAACATATTGCAGAAATATATGAAAATAATAATAAGTCTGAAAACCAATACTTACATGACATACTAAACTAGTCTATGAAACCTCTGAACATGAGTCTGACTGCAAAACTGTTTTATCAGGACAAGGCCCTAGCATACCTTTACTATAAATCATGAGACGTAAATAAGTAAACTGACACCACAAATGAAATGTGGCTCACCAATAGCTGATACAGGCGAATTCCTAACATGCAGATCCATCATTCTGAAACTCAGTACCTGCACCATGAAGTGCAGGCCCCGAGAAAAATAACAGTACATTTGAATTGTACTATATGTAAAGCAACTGGAAGAATAAGCAGGAACATGATATAATATGAACATGAAATTGAAACTTTAACCTGAGCATGAACATGTATATGATCAAACATGAACATATATGTATGTATATCTATATATTTGTGGGAGAGCATTAACAAAACAAACATGTAACCACCACGTGTGACACATGGCGTTTGATCTCTTTCCGATCAACTAAGTCATATCATACCTTGCTGGGGTACAAGACATGAACATGCCATGATGGATCCAATAATCCCACAAGGGGTAACATGAAGATATCGTCCTCCAGACAGAGCGATTCTTATCTTACGCTGGAAAACATAGTTTCAGGCTGTTTGAGCCTTCTCGGTAATCTATGCAACTCCTAAAAAATTAACATGAAATATAATTGGCTAGAAAGCCCATGGTTTGTAAAATCATGACTTGTAAACATGGTTGACAAGTATAAGATATAGCATGAACATAAATACATAATATACTTTGCATAAAACATGGAAAACATGTAAAATTTATGGAATTTCATAATATAGGTTCATGACTCGTGTTTAAGGACCCATGGAATGCAAGACATGGGTATTCATGGAATACAGATGGATTTTCAATAACCATAATGAAATATCAAGAATACAATAATAAATTAGTAGCACAAACATGGTGCATCATGACACGTGTAGTTTAGGATTATCATGAACTTGAAATTAAACCCAAGTTATGGAAATTCATGGTTTAATGGATGAACGTGGCATGGGGAAGAACGATGATTTTTCCACATGTAGATAGAGACTCTACATACCTTAGTCGCTCCAAAAGTTGAAGAAAAAGTCTAAACTTTTGAAGAAGAAATCCAAGGCTTCGAACTTGAAACCTTGAGAAGAGTTTTCACCGATTTTCATAACTACTATTCATAGCTCAAACCACACTGCTCTGGACCTACAAATCAGATCTCCACCATTCACATTTAATATATTTTTGAAGAAATCCTAAATTTTCATTCTGAATTATACCTTGAATGGATTTTTCAAAATCTAGCGATTCCAAAAAATGATTCGATGTTAATCTAGTGTTAACTTAATATAATTGACATATGAATTTGAATAAGAACTCACCTTACAAGAATCAGGATTTCTATTTTACTCATCCTTAGTAAATCGGCCATAACATTTTGTAAAGAACTCCGTTTGACATGGGCCTTATATGGATGGAAAGGTATTGCAAAGGGATACAACTTTAGTTAAGGAAGCTTTCCCAAATTCCTTATATATTTATCTGTAAACTCAGGTTAAGTGAGGCCTACTATAAACTCACTTTGAAACATGTTTTGTTGAGTAGCTTCCGACTCTAATTTTTCCTAACTCTTCTCATGCCTTGATTAGTTTTCAAAATATTTCCTACACTTCGTATCTTGGTTCCATCATTTTCCCATCGTACGGTTCAAACTGTAGCCCAAAGTTACGAGGTGTTACATTTACAAACCTTAAGAACCTCAAGTTTATCCTCAAGCAAGGTAGTTGAATTTAGGATGAGTTTCCCCTATTGATAGTAAAAGCATTTTTAAGGACGAGTCACGATAGTACAGAGATACACGAGTCCTCTTAAAGAGAGTAACAATTCTTGGGATTTAGAAGTAAGTAAATATGAGCCAAGATGATATTGTGAGTATGGTCCTCCTCAAGAGGGAAACGACTTAGAAGATCTACTACAACAGAAATGTATTCCACGAAAGTGGTAGAAGAGTAAGAATATAGAATTGCATCAACCAGCATGCTTAAGGGTCTACACTATCACACTATGATAGTAGTAGGAGGTGGAAGAGTAGCAGTATAAGGATTCTTTCATATTACAATTTAAAGAGAAAGTTTAGAGAATAAGGTGAAATCCTTTAGGGCATCATAATATAAGATTTATGAGTAGCTTGGCCTACCTAAAGGCTGAAAAGACAGAAAGTTAGTTAAAGAACTCCATCAGGTAGCAAGTTAAGGAGTTCAACTTATGGACTCCAATGACAGTAGAGTTGTGGTGCAAATTGTCGCAGAATTGTCCCTAGTGATAGGGTAAAGGAAAGACAATACGAGGATCCTGAGTTAGTGATGTTGAAAGTGAATGTTCCATAGCAAGAGAATTTAATGTTGAGTTTAAGAAAGACGGAGTTCTCTAATAGTTGATTGTGCCCCCATATATACCTGGTCTACGTGGAAAAATTATGACAGATGTACATTATTCACTCTATTCTATTCATCTTGGTTCGACCAAGACGTACCATGATATATATATATATATATATATATATATATATATATGGAATGATATGAAGAAGGACATTTTCGAGTTTATGGCATAGTGTACCAATTGTCAGCAAGTAAATAATAGAGCATCAGAGGCCTATAGGGCTAGTACAAAGTATAAAAATCTAGACTTGAAAATAAAATATGACTAATATGAATTTCATTGTGGAGTCGCCCCACTCTTATTAGAAATATGACTTCATATGAGTGATGGTCGACAGACTTACAAAGTTGACCTATTTCTTGCCAGATAGAGCCTTTTACACGGCTGAGGGTTATGCAAGGTTGAATATTAAGGAGACCATGCGACTTCATGACATTCTAAGGTCTGTTATCCTAGATAGAGGAGCTCACTTACAGAAAACCTCTGGAGATCCTTCCAGAAAGGTTTGGGAACTCAAGAAAACCATGTTATAGTTTACACCCTAAATAGGCGGTCAAGATGAGCACAACACTAGGGGATATGCTACGGGCATATATACTAGATTTCAAAGAGAATTGGGATGATCATTTACCCCTCAATGAGTTTTCATATATTAGCAATTATTATTCCAGTATCAACATGGCTCCTTATGAGGCCTTGTACGGTTGGGAGTGCAGATCTCCTATCGATTGATTTGACATAGGAGGATCAGAGTTGCCTAGCTTGTTTTTCTCCACCAGGTTGTAGAAAAATTCAGCCAAAAGTCGCTAGAAATCACTAATGGATGTGCGACACCGAGATCTAAAGTTTGTGTAGATTATTGGGTCTTCCTAAGAGTGTCGCCAACGAAAGGTATAATGAGATTATCATACCCCAACCTTGGGGGGGTGGCCGACACTCGACACCTAGACGAACCGGGCGTACCACTTATATATAATATGAACATAAAACTGTCTAGGCCGACAAGGCCTTAGAATGATAATCTCAAAAGGACTCTGAATAAAACAACCTATATCAATAGGCAGCTATCCAACATATACATAACAAGGCTAACAAGGCCTTACATAACACTTATACAACGACTACTAATCTGTAAGCCACTAGGAGTAATACAACATGTCATTAGGTCAGAACAGGGTCCCCGACATACCCATAGTACAAAAAATCATATATATATCACCCTGACTCGGTAATACTCCGGAAGGAAGTGGAGCTCACCAACAAAAATTGATATCTAGAGGTAGCCTACGGTGGAGGGTCCTTTTCTCGTCTACCTGAACCTGCGTGGAATGAAACTCAATGTCCATAGGCAAAGGGACGTCAGTATGAATAATATATTGAATATGTAAGGAAAAAGAAAAACACAACAATACATAATCATAAAAAGTGGGATACAAATCAACCTGAACCTCTGAAATGTTGATGAGTCATAATATACATACGAATTATACCAATCTTGTAACCTTATTCTATATTGCTACATGAACTTCGTAACTTTTACCGTTCAATTTCCCAACTGATCAGTGGTAATTGCTCAACCGGTCATAGCTCGATGGTAAATATGTACCTACCCAACTAGTGGTAAATAACGATACATAGTTGCTCAACCGGTGGTAACTGTCCAACCAGCCATAGTCTGATGATAAATACATGCTTTCCTAGCCAGTGGTAAATAAAGATAAATAATTGCCCAACCAATGATAACTTCCCGACCGGTCGTAGCCCGATAGTAAATAGAAATACATAATCTGCCCAACTGATATTTGTTCGGTGGTGTTCATAGTCTACTATAATAGTAATAGCATTCTTGGATTCTCTAGCTAGTAAGACACTTCTTTTCATTTAGAATGACACTTGGCCAATTTCCTGAATAACTCTTTTCGACACGCTCCTTCTAGGAGGTACATGAGAGATAAGAAATTCAGATAGCTAGCTTACAAACAAACCTATACAGGATACGATATCAAGACAGAAAAGTACTCCAAGGGACAAATAAGATTCGATAACATTCAATAGATTCAATAACATGAACAATTCTAACTTAACATGAATATATATTTTGGTGGGACGCTCGTTTACGTTTCATTCTAATTGGGTCATGCCAATTGATAGAAAGGATAGCCATTACATACCTTATCTCAATCCTAGAATAACATATGAAAAATTACTCCCTTCGATAAATGCATAACCTTGATTTAATCCTTCCAACATATGCTTACTGGTAGTGGCTGAAAATTGTATGTGATCTATATAAATGTTTTATGTGAAAACTAAGAAGGTTAAATGAACTTGGGAAGAGAAGTACGTTTTTGGTTTTTTTATTGAAGCTGTGTGAGAAGATATTTTTGTCACTTAAGCTCCACAAGACATATGTCATATGTTATCGGCCAACCCTTTATCTTATAGGAGATAAGGATGTAGTATCGGCCAACCCTTTATCTTACTACTAAGTAAGACACCAATAATAAAAAGGTTTGGTCAATAAGCACACTCACTAATTATCCTAATATAAAAAAAGAAAGTCATGAGCTAACCTCCAAATTTCAAAGGCGGTGAACTAAATGAATAGATATATTAAACTTAATGTACATATATATATATATATATATATATATATATATATGAACTAACATACAGAAGATTCTTGGCAGCAAACTTTTATACTCTAAAAGAAATACGTCATTTAAAGTAGAAATTAGGCAAATAAATTTGTACTTATATATATATATATATATATATGAACTAACATACAAAAGATTCTTGGCAGCAAGCTTTTATACTCTAAAAGAAATACATCATTTAAAGTAGAAATTAGGCAAATATATTTGTACCTGACAGTAGTTGGGAGTTGTTTGGGTAAAAGAAGAATATGATATATTTTGTTTAACTTTCATGAATAAATAAAATGAGATGTTTTCTACCACGTTACTTAAATTTTCATCTATGGACTTCCTCACGTCCTGTATATAATTTACGATGTACCCGGGAAGTAGTAATAACAATAACTACCTAAGATCGTAGTTATCAAATTTTATTAAAAGGTTTCACTTAAAAGTATATATATACTATATCAAAAAAATATAAAACATTTTCAAGATTTGTGAAACTTACGGGGTCTTACACCAACGTAACCTTAAGAGCGGCCTTGCTTCTACGAATTAATGTCGATGGACTTACACTGCACCTTAGCATAGAAATGCGAGGTGTTACATCCATCCCCCTTAAAAATATTCATCCTCGAATCTGGACTATAACTCTAGTGCTAACACATGATTTACACATCCAAGGAACGCTCGATCTTATAAAGACCTTGCAATTACTTATCGTTTTTAGAGAACTCATACAAAGTAGAATTATTTCTTAAAACATAGCTCAACTACACGATCTAGAATACGAAAGAATGGTAACTTCTTCCTAAATGTCATGTAGCCTCCCAATTATAAGTGTGGTGTGCAACACACCCATAAGTGAAACTCTACTAGACATGGTTTTATAGACTCCCTAGGACTAAACTGCTATCACACCAAGTTTGTCACACCCCAACCTTAGGGGTGTATCCAGCACTCAACGCCTGGACGGCTCGAGCGTACCACCTATATATAACATGAACGTATAACTGCCTGGGCCGTCAAGGCCTCATGAATGATAATCTCAAAAGGACTCTGAATAAAACAACCTATAGCGATAGGCAGTTAACCAACATATACATAGCAAGGTCGGTAAGGCCGTACATAACACCACTTCCCCAGACAAAGGGACGTCAATACAAATAATATACTGAATATGTAAGGCGAAAGTAAAACAAAAATATATATAATCATAAAAAGAGGGATAACAAATCAACTTGAACCTCTGAAATTTTGCTCTGTCATACTATACATATGAATCATACCTATTTTATAACCTTATTCTATACTGCTACATGAACGTCGTTACTCTAACCATTCAACTGCCCAACTGATCAGTGGTAACTGCCCAACTGGCCATAGCTCAGTGGTAAATACGTGCCTGCCTAACCGGTGGTAAATAACAATACATAACTGCCCAATCGGTGGTAACTGCCCGACCAACCATAGTCCGGTGGTAAATATATGTCTGCCCAACTGGTGGTAAATAAAGATACATAACTGCCCAATCGGTGGTAACTGCCCAACCGGTAGTAACTGCTCGATCGGTCGTAGCCTGGTGGTAAATAGAAATACATAATATGCCCAATCGATATTCGTTCGGTGGTGTTTATAGTCTACTGTAATAGTAATAGCATTCTTGGATTCTCTAGCTAGTAAGACACTTTTTTTCCTTTAGAATGACACTTAGCCGACTTCCTAAATAACTCTTTTTGACACACTCCTTCTTGGAGGTACATGAGAGATAAGAAATTTAGATAGCCAACATACAAACAAACCTATATAGGACACAATATCAATACAGGAAAGTACTCCGATGGACAAATAATATTCGATAACATTCAATAGAATCAATAACATGAACGGTTCTAACTTAACATGAATAGACGTTTTGGGGGGACGTTCATTTATGTTTTGTTCTAATCGGGTCATGCCAAAAAGAAAAAAAGGATAGTCATTACATACCTTATCTCAATCCTCGAATGACATTTGATAAATCACTCCCTTTGATAAACTCGTAACATTGATTTAATCCTTCCAACATATGCTTAATGGTTTATAGTGGCTGAAAATTGTAGGTGATCTATATAAATGTTTTACGTGATAACTTATAAGGTTAAATGAACTTGGAAAAAGAGAAGTACGTTTTTGGTTTTTTTTATTGAAGTTGAGTGAGAAGATGATATTTTTGTCACTTAAGCTCCAAAATACATATGTCATACATATAGGAGATAAGGATGTAGTGTCGACCAACCCTTTACCTTACTACCAAGTAAGACACTAATAATAAAAAGGTTTGGTCAATAAGTACACTCACTAATAATCCTTATATAAAAAAAGAAAGTCATGAGCTAATCTCAAAATTTCCAAGGCGGTGAACTAAATGAATAGAGATATTAAACTTAATGTACATCTATATATATATGAACTAACATACAAAATATTCTTGGCAGCAAACTTTTATACTCTAAAAGAAATACATCATTTAAAGTAGAAGTTAGGCAATAAATTTGTACTTGACTGCAGTTGGGAATTGTTTGGTAAAAGAAGAATATGATATAATTTGCTTAACTTTTGTGAATAAATAAATACATAAATTAGATGTTTTCTACCACGTTACAATTTTTTTTATCTATGGACTTCCTCACGTATAGTATATAATTTATGCGGTACCCGGGAAGTAGTAACAACAATAACAACCTAAGATCGTACTTATCAAATTTTATTAAAAGGTTTCACTTAAAAGTAAATATATAATATATCAAAACAATATAAAATAATTTCAAAATTTCTGAAACTTACGGGGTCTTACACCAACGTAACCTTAAGAATGGCCTAGCTTCTCCGAATTAATGTCGACGGACATATAATGCACCTTAACGTAGAAATGTGTGGTGTTATAGAGATTTAGTAAGAAAGGAAAGATTAACCCAAAGGTACATTGGGCCCTACATAATTATTTGAGGAATATGCCACGTGGCCTATGAGTTAGAGTTTCCTATTAGGTAAGTTATAGCTTTGTGATTTTTTATTAAAATTGATAGTTGTGTGGAGCCAAAAGTTGTTGTCGATTTATTGTGGCCCTGTGTGACATATATATTGTGTATTCTGGCTGCATGACCGATTCGATATAGGAGTATACATAGGAAATTCTGTTGAAATTTTCATAAGACCCTTAATATTTAGTTTCTCTCCTATACCCCTCCACATTCGAGGATGAATGTTCCTAAGGGGGAGGATTTTACACCCCATATTGTTTTTGCACTAGTATGCATCATGAGTAAAGGAACGAAAGCTATATGAGGTTAATATCTCATATTAGGATGAAAATGTTGTTAAACAAGTGTTTAGTAAGTCTCATAAAAAATTTGAGGCTAAAAGAATCAAAGAAATTATGTTCGTCGAAGCTCGGGAAAAGGTAT
Source organism: Anisodus acutangulus (assembly GCA_029783415.1). NCBI lineage: Eukaryota > Viridiplantae > Streptophyta > Magnoliopsida > Solanales > Solanaceae > Anisodus > Anisodus acutangulus. The sequence continues at coordinate 29,053,336 of CM056503.1, read as the reverse complement.
CAGAATTTTGGACAGGAGTTTGGCCCAACTTTAGGAAGGTATATCTACTAGTATATAAAGCTTTATTGGATTTATAAAGTATCTAAATTCAAGTTCATCAAGTCTACTTTTCAACACAAAAACTGTTTGTCAATCAAACATCTGTACAAAAAGGTATGGACGTTTTAGAAAAAACATTGCAAAGCAGCTCCCATGGGACCCACTTAGGTGGTGGCCGACTTTGCAACGTCTTAAAGTGATTGTAAGGCTCATTTTTGGTTATTTTCGACCAAGATCAGTTCCTACTGTTGTAAATCAAGTCCCATACTCATCTCATCAATTCAAGACAAGAAGTAGAGTTCCTAGATTGTCTAATATTAACCATCAACACTCGGCTAAGGACTTGAAAATGTATGGGGTATGGAATGGTTTAGGAGACACCATTTTATTGTCTCAAAGAGTGGTACTTTATTCGGCCTTATGTGTTGGTCGTGGCCGAGGCCTTGATTTAAAATGTTGTCTTTAAATTCTTGGTTAAATATTAGTTACTAAGGACATATTAAAGGGATGTCATAACCCTTAGCGACTTACTAGGACAAATTCAATGAGGAGAAGATGACTAAGCCAAGAGAACCTCATCACATAGTGACATGGCCAAGCGTGTACACAGAATCAAAAGAGTGAATGTGCCATCTATAAGTTGAAGTCTTCTAAGTGGATAAACCGTGTATGGATTTCATCAATTGAGAACATCAAGATGCGGATTGATGAAGCTGAAGGGTTGAACGATTTACTCCCTTCACAATCGATCAAAAAACATGCATCTCAACACACTCAAAGGAGCTCATTAAAGTGCTAACCAACTCTGTATGGAAGCCATCAAAGAAGGTTCCAAAACATTGTATCTATATGTGATGAACCCCTCGGCCGAGGACCTTTCCCCTTCCCTTTTCCCACCTAATCGGCTAGGTGTGTAGTCTATGTCTTTATGTTTTTCTTTCTAGAAGATTTATTGTTCTACTATAAAAGGAGCCCTTATAATATTGTATTAGATGGTTGTTGTTGAATGAAAAACTTGAGTTTAACTCATTTTGGCTAAGTCTTTCAATCCGGGATTGAATCTCTTAGTTGGATCCTCCGGGCGGGTCACCTATCTTGTGTCTAAGGTTTTTTATCACCCTTGCTTGGTTAGTGTTAAGCCTCGCGGTCAGTAAACCTCAACCTAGTCCTTTTGAAATTGATCACAACAACTTGGAGACCACACGAGCAATTAACTCCCCGTGTTACCATCCAAGAACCCATATCGACTGAATTGTGACTTAGTTTGTGTCTCATTATTGTTTACAACAATCTTCTCAACCTAATCCTTGTTAAATTGATCACAACATACTTGGAGACCACACGAGCAATTAACTCCCCGTGTTACCATCCAAGGACACATATCGATTGAATTATGACTTAGTTTGTGTCTCATTATTGTTTCCAACAATCTGTATATAATATGTGTTCCAATTACTTGTTTCTCCACATTTATATATCCCGCAACACTTCATAAACATCTCCAAAAAGGCCATTGTCCGCACATATCCTTAGCCCCACGCAAACACCACCCAAACATATCAACGTCCCACCCAAACTCCCTTCTCACACACCCTCACTATCTTGGTGCATTTACGAACCTTAGAACCACCAAACCCCGAGCATAATCCTGACCCTCTACCCACCCATGACAACTTCACCAAGTGCCTTGACGCGACTCTTCCCACGCCCACCCGAAATTACCACCAAACACCTCATTGTTGGCCTACCGAGAGATCGAGAAACCCCAATCTTGCCCTGCCATTTTGGGTCAACCCGAGTACAATCAGGATCCTAAACGTTTATCTACTCAAAGCCCTTCGTACATACATCAAATTGGTATCAGAGCGAGGCAATCCCATCCCACACTTTGACGTTATGCCTCTCACAAAAAAAGAACTACAGAGGATTATGTATGACTTTTTGACCGACCGATTTCAAGCCTTGAAAAAGGAACTTGCCGAACCTACCAAAACCAAACTTCTGCCAAAGTACCAAAGGCATGATAAAGATTGTACCTTGTTCTTTAACCCCTTGTACAATGAAGTAGAGGACGGTACATACTTTAATAATCCATTGTATAACCGAGAATGTGAGGATTCCGTTGTTATGGAGAAGTCCATTATCAAGGAATTCTTAGAAGAAGATTCCCCTATCGAGGAAGAGCGTGGAGATTGCGTACACTAATATGTGCCGAATAACAGACTTGAAGCACATGAGGAGACTCAAGGGGATCAACTCTTTTACACAAGGTGCAAAGTACAAGAAAGAGTGTGTAACATGATTGTTGATGGAAAGAGTTATGCCAACTTGGCCTCCGAGGAAATGGTGGCCAAAATAAAGTTGCCCATTCGCAGCCACCCAAAACCTTATGATATTCAATGGGTGAACCCGAACAGAAAGCTAAGAATCATCAAACAATCTCTTGTTAGCTTTCGGATTATGGGGGTATGAAGATAAAGTGTGGTGTGACATCTTCCCCATGGATGCGTGCCATATTTTGTTAGAACGACCATGGTAACTCGACACAAAGGCAAAACAAGATGAGGGAAGGAATACTTATTTCTTTTGAAAGAACAACAAAAATATCTGGTTGGTGCCGATGTCCCCTAGTGAAGTAAGGGATAAGAGAATCCGGAGTGAAATGAAGCGTAAAACCGAGGCTTTATTAGTCGATGCACAAAAGATAGAAGAAGAAGCCAAGAGGGGGAGCCTTCTAAACTCATTAATCGGCAAGGACGACCTCGCAATAGACACGGTTAGTGATGCGGCCCCGAAGGGAACTGGGAAGGAATTGGTGAAGGATGTGTGTACAGATGTTACCATTCCACCATTCGCGGGAGATGCTACATGTAACAAGGAAATAACTCCCTGGAGTTCACCATCTATCCATCAAGTCTATGATTCCTACTTGGAGAAAATGAGTTACTCCATTACGGAAGATGGTATGAACTTGATGCTCCAACATGTATTAAGTAGTCAACCGAGGGAGCATGAAGAATCCCAACGGGAGCAGATATTCCACACCCGTTGCAAGGTAAATGCAAAAGTATATACTATGATCATAGACGAAGGTAGTACTGCCAATTTGATCTCCAACGGGATAATCGGCGAGTTGAAATTTCCAATCCATATCCATCCTAGACCTCGCTATCTTCGGTGGGTCAATAAAGGAAATGGGGTCACCATAGCAACTCAAGCCCTTGTCAATTTCCATATCAGTGAATATATCGATGAATTATGGTGCGACGTCCTTCTGATGGATGCATGTCACATATTGTTGGGGGGGCATGGAAATTCGACCGAAGGACATTGCACGATGGGGAGGAAAACACCTATTCCTTCCATAAAGATGGCAGGGCTTTCGGGTACGACCTCTTTCACCTAGAAAAGTGAGAAAAATGAAACTTCAAAACACAAGAGTGTAAAGAAGAATCCGAGACTGTCTTGATTGAAGGGCAAAGAAAAGAGGAAGAACTAAAGAAGGGGAGACCGTGGAACGTGTTGGTGCCACTACCGGTTGTGATGGCCTAAGTAAGAAGTGACACTTGGTTCGAAAGTGTCTACGATCATAATATTTTCAAATTTGTCTTGAGGCACGAACCAAGAGTGGGTAGATGTTGGAATCGGCCTCATTTTCTTTCTAAGGAAATATTAAGAGGAGGTTAAGTGATGGTTCCCAAGGGACAACTTGTTGAGTCCAAGCTGATTGTGAAATCATTTGGGACGTCTTTTGGTCTAGGCTACCCGAGAGATGAAAAGGACAAAGAAGATTGGTCCGAAAGTCCAAAAACAAATTGAGGCCATGGTGCGGATGTTTCTTACCCTCAGGTATTCCGAGTCCATTGACAGATTGATGCTCCTATCATAACCATGGGGGAACTCTTTCAAAAGGAGCAAGGAATGGATGCTGACCTAAACTAAAAACCGCAAGCCGAAGATGGTTATGGTAAGGAAATAAAGGGTGAACATCAAAATCATTAGACATATGATTCCATGGTTCAATGGGTACAATATTTGAAGGATGGTCCATTCCTATGGTTAGCCGAACTTCAACCAAGCGCTTGCAAGAGACCAAGTTCAAATGAAAGCATAGATGCGAAGTGGTATGAACAAGAGTTGTCCAAATATGTGATCCCCAAGAATTTAAGGGCAAATTCTTCTAAAGAGGGGGAAAATGATGTAAATCAAGTCCCATACTCGGCTCCTCAATTCAATACAAGAAGTAGAGCTCCAATAATGTCCAAGATTAACCATAGACACTCGGCTAAGGACTTGAAAATGTATGGGGTATGGAATGGTTAAGGAGACAACACTTGATTGTCTAAAAGAGTTGGTACTTTATTCGGCCTTATGTGTTGGTTGTGGCCGAGGCCTTGCTTTAAAATATTGTCTTTAAATTCTTGGTTAAGTATTAGTTACTTAGGACATATTAAAGGGATGTAATAACCCTTAGCGACTCACTAGGACACATTCAATGAGGGGATATGACTAAGCCGAGAAAAGCCTCATCTTATAGTGACATGGACAACCATGTACAGAGAATCAAAGGAGGGAATGTGCCATCTAGAAGTTGAGGTCTTCCAAGTGGATAAACCATGTATGTATTTCATCAATTGAGAACATCAAGACGTGGATTGATGAAGCCGAAGGGTTGAATGATTTACTCCCTTCACAATCGACAAAAGGGCATGCATCTCAACATACTCCAAGGAGCTCATTCAAGTGCTAACCAATTCTGTATGGAAGCCATCAAAGAAGGTTCTAAAACATTGTATCTAGATGTGAAGAACCCCTCGGCTGAGGACCTTTCCCCTCCATCTTTCCCACCTAATCGGCTAAGTGTGTAGTCTATGTTTTTATGTTTTTCTTTCTAGAAGGTTCCTTGTTCTACTATAAAAGGAGCCCATAGGATATTGTATTAGACGGTTGTTGTTGAATGAAAAACTTGAGTATAACTCATTTTGGCTAAGTCTTTCAATCCGGGATTGAATCTCTTAGTTGGATCCTCCAAGAGGGTCACCTATCTTGTGTCAAAGGTTTTCGATCACCCTTACTTGGTTAGTGTTGAGCCTCACGGTCAAAAAACCTCAACCTAGTCCTTGTGAAATTGATCACAACATACTTGGAGACCACACGAGCAATTAACTCCTCGTGTTACCATCGAAGGACCCATATCGATCGAATTGTGACTTGGTTTGTGTCTCAGAGTTGTTTCCAACAATCCGTATGCAATCCATGTTCTAATTACTTGTTTCTCCACATTTCTATATCCCATAACACTTCATACACATCTCCACAAAAGGCCACTATCTGCACATATCCTTAGCCCCACGCAAACACTACCCAAACATATCAACGTCCCACCAAAACTCCCTTCTCACACACATTGTCTTGGTGCTCTTCCAAACCTTAACACCACCAAACCCTGAGCATCATCCTAACCCTCTACCAACCCGTGACAACTCCACCAAATGCATTGATGTGACACCTCCCACACCCACCTTAAATTACCACCAAACACCCTCATTGCCAGCCTACCGAGAGACCCCAATCTTTCCCTGCTATTTCGGGTCAACCCGAGTAAAATTAGGATTCGAACCCTTTACCTACTCAAATACCTCTGTACATACATCACCCATACTCGATCAACACCTCTCTAATAGTTCTCCAAGGTTCCAAAGTGAATTCAAGGTGGTTTTACCTTAACTCAATCTCAAAAGCTAGAAGAAGTGAAGAAAAATGTTTCCATGGTGTTGTGATGGATTTTGGGGGTGCTTGTAAGCTAAGGGAAGATTTGGTTCCAGGTTGTTCTGATTACTCAAAGTATGTTTAACACCTTATTGCTTGTGCTTAAGCTTATCTAGATGTTGGTTAAATTATTTGGGTGAAGAATCTACAAGATAGTATTTGAAATAGCATAAGATGTTATCTTTATATATATATGACTTCATATGGCTATAAATTGTGGAAAATATCTTGTTATGATGTGGTTTGTTTTTATTCTTGTCTTTTTATTGTTTATGATGATGGTGTAATAAGCTAGAAGGAGAAGTGACCATATAACACCTAAAAGTTGTTTATGTTGTTAACTCTTGTTGGGTTGTTTGATGTTACTTTTAAGATGGATATAAGGTTGGAATGTCATGTCAATATATATGTTTATATGCTGGACCTTTTGATAGTGTTGTAAGTATGGGAAAGAAGGGAAAAAGAGTTGGGTTTTGGTTCTAATCCGAGCTTGCCGCTTGTAAGTATGGCCTATATTTTGATGTGTGGATATTCATGACGACCTTGTAGGTCTTATGTATAGGATTGTATGCCATTTGGGGTCGTCCCTTGTCAAGTGTTCTTTCATATTCTTATTTGATGACGGCCTATCTAACCGACTTATATATGATTGTATAGTCATGGATGTACGTCTTATGGGTGCTTGGAATGGGAGGCTCGAGTTCCATTCATGCCCGTCCAGTTTGAGGTGTGACAGTTCTGCACCCAAAAAGTCACCAAAAAGGCAATACCGAGCCTTAGAGGGCAAAAAACTAACTTGGCGATAAAATCTAATTTTCCATATTCCATAGAGTCTAAATCGTAAAAATGACTCAATTCTGACATTAATTCAATTTGAAGAAATTCATAATCTCAACATAGGGCTTGTAATCCCAAATTTACAATCCAAATCATGATTTTAATGATGAAATTCCATAAAACATTAAAGGTAGAACGATACAACGAAGGTTAAAATTGTTACATACCATACTTTTGACATCGATTGAGTCGCAAGTTAACTAACATAAGTCCGGCAAGGGTAAGATCCGTCAAAAAGGTTAAGAGAGGTTTATTGAAGTTTTAAGTAAGTATCGGAGTTAATCGAATCGAAGAAAACACTTTTCGACGAAGTTCACCGAAGGGAATTGGATTATAATAGCCATACTTTCGGGGTGAGAGACTGGGAGTAATTTATACGCTAAAAAGCTCATGTTATGAGATATTTTAAAATGTTTAGTTTTGAGGTCAAGTAAGTTGTAAAACAAAAGTCGATAAAGGCCGTTGCAAGTTGCGCTAAGAAGTTCGCTGAAATTTGAGTCAGATGTCACAGAGATTTTCTCTCAATATACTTGGAGTTACGGGGTGGTCCACCCACTAAATTAAAGGCCTATGAGTCTAGTTTCCATCGCATTAAATGGTTCATTGACACGACATCAAAGTAGAGAGATATTTGCATTTTTGTCAGACTGTCGGGCATGTAGCCTATGGAGCTCGCCGAGCTAGCTCCATAGCGATGTGATGATTTCCTTGATCCTTGCTCAATGAGTTAAGTGAGGTGGTGGCAGTGTCTAACATTATATTTAAGCGATGGCAGCCCTTTCATTTCATTCCATCAACGCAAATGTCACACCCTAATCTTGGGGGGTGTAGCCAGTACCCGGCACCCAAAGGCTCGAGAGTACCAACCATAGTATCTAACATTCCTGACACGAAACCTAGGCCGACAAGTCCTCGAAATAGCAATAACATTACAAGAATGTAATGAAACCCTGCATGCAGAAAAGGCCCAACGATAGTATATATACATAATTAAGGCCGACAAGGCCGTAACGAGAGTATCATCAATTAACAAAAAGGTCGGCAAGGCCCAACCAAATGAATACGCACTGAACACTGGTCTGCAGGCCTCTAAGAGTGCTACAATACTTCAGTTGGTCGAGATAGGGCCCACCATACCCAAAATACTAGAAATATATATTTAATAGTACCTATCAACTCTGTACATCGACTCTGGAGAAGAGGAGTGTGACAACCAACAACAGGAATTAGGTACCCTACTGAGGAGGTATGTCACCCTATCTATCTATACTTGTGGACCTGAACACAGAATATCTGGACTGGTGAATCTCTACCATAATTTGTCCTTAAAGTCCCCTAACATCGGGTACACATAATCGACCCTTATACTTAAGAACTCAATCGTCTGATACCATAATTTGTCCTTGAAGTCCCCTAACATCGGGCACACATAATCGACCCTTATACTTAAGAACTCAATCGTCTGATAGCTCGAACAACTACTTCTTCTGAAAGGGAATTCCTTCTCTAATCTTGACTAATTTTGGATCATTAAGTTGTTGTGCCTTTACTTCTGCCACTAATGAGGATTCAGCGGCATTTTGAACTATGGCACCCCCATCTCCTACATCCAAAAATTGTACGCTCAAACTGGCTAATCGATATAGATCTTTAGTCATCTCCAACTTACTGACTTAAATGTGTCTCAAGCTACCCATAGACTTATGACTCAACGCGTCAGCTATAATATTCGTCTTACCAGACTAATATAGGATATCAACATCATAGTCTTTCAGCAACTCAAGCCACATCCGCTATCTCAGCTTCAAGTCTTTCTACCTGAATATATATTGTAGGCTCTTTATGATATATAAATATGTCAATATGAACTCCATATAGATAGTGGCGCCATATCTTTAGAGCAAATATTACAACCGCCAACTCAAGATCATGAGTCGGGTAGATCTACTCATATTTCCTCAATTATCCTGAATCATACACAATAACCTTGCTGTTCTGTATCAAAACACAACACAATCCCACTCTGGAAGAATCACAATATACAACATAACCCTCTGATCCCTCAGGGAGTGATAGAAAAGGTCCTGATGTTAATATGCTCCTCAACTCCTGAAAACTCTTTTGGCAAGTATCTGTCCATTGAAACCTAGTTTTCTTATGCGTCAACTTCGTCAATAGAGCGGCAATAGGAGAAAAAATATCTTCAAACCATCGATAGTAGCCTTCCAATACCAAGATACTGCGCACCTCAGTAGGAGTCATGGGCCTCATCCAATTCGGCATAGCCTCGATCTTCTGGTTATCAACTTTGATGCCCTCATCTGATACTACATGCCCTAGTAAAGCCACAGAGTTCAGCTAGAACTCGCATTTAGAAAACTTAGCATAAAACATACGATCATGAAGCATCTATAACACCGCTCGCAAGTGTTCTACATTATCTACTTCCAATCAAGAATACACCAAAATATCATTAATAAACACTGTCACAAAGATATACAAAAATGGTTTGAACACCTAATTCATCAGATCCATAAATGTCGTTGGTGCGTTGGATAAACCAAAGGACATAACAAGTAACTCATAGTGGCCATATCTAGTCCGAAAAGTTGTCTTCGTAATCTCTTTCTCCTTCACCCTCAACTAGTGATACCTAGGTCTGAGATAGATCTTTAAATAGTATTTCGCGCCATGCAACTGGTCAAATAGGTCATCGATCCTAAGAAGCAGATATTTGTTCTTGAAAGTCACCTTATTTAACTGACAGTAATCAATAACATTCTAAATGAACCGTCTTTCTTACGAACAAAAAACACATGTGCGCCCTAAGGTGAAGTACAAGGCCTGACCCTTCTCCAGCAAATCTTTCAGTTGCGCTTTCAATTCTTTTAACTCAATAAGGGTCATTCTATATGGAGGAATGATATATGTTGGGTATTAGAAAGTACGTCGATAATGAAATCAATTTCCTTTTTGGGAGGAATACCAGGGAGTTCATCAGGAAATTCATTCACAATAGGAACTGACTGCAGGGTTGGAGGCTTTGCCTCCATATCTTGTACTCACACTAGATGATAAATATACCCCTTATGAATCATCTTATGAGCCTTAAGGTAGGAAATAAACCTCCTCTTAGGCGCTGTAGCATTGCCCTTCCATTCAATAACATGCTCTCCTAGGAAATTAAAGCGAACGACTTTCATCTAGCAATCCATATTAGTATAACAAGAGGACAGCCAGTCCATACCCATAATAATATCAAAATCAACCATCTCCAATTCATTTAAGTCAGCTAAAGTGTGATGATCATAAATTATCAAGTCACAACCCCGATATACACGTCTAACAATCACAAACTCACTAACGGGTGTAGATACCTCAAATGACTTACGCAATAATACAGGTTCCTTTCCACACTTGCCCGCACTAAAATGAGTAATTACTATAGAGTAGAATTTGGGTCTACCAGGGTATAAGCATCAAGCGAAAAGACAGATAATATAAATGTACACATCGAGAGACGACTCTATATACTGTCATCCCGACAATGCATAAATGCAGTTATGAAAACTGCCTGAGCTAAACACTCCACATCTACCCCTACCTCTACATGCCGACGTCTGTGTACCTTGCCCAGAAGGGCATGCAAAAGAAGAAGAAGCTGTTAAAAATCCCGTCGGATGTGCCATACTTCCCCCGCCTCTCATCGGACAGAACCTCATAATATGACATGGCTGCCCATATGAATAGCACACATCCGAACCCTGATGACACTGCCCAAAATGAGCTCAACCACACCGATCACAATAAGGCAACAGAGGTATCACTTTACTAAACTTTTCTCTATATTGCGGGCCTAATGCCCGTGGACTCCGTCCCTGAACATAATAAGTGGTCCAATCACGGCACTGACCCTAGAATTACGGTGGCACACTAGCTGCCAGATAAGATAGGAGCCTAGGGAACTATGGTCTAAACCCACCTCTGGAGTCTCCTATATCACCTATGGACCGAGTCTTTTTATGCTGACCCATATCCCGCTCTCGATCAACCTGTTGCTACCTCTTGCGATCCTCCAAGTTTTGTGCATAATCTTGTATACGGGCGATATCCATATTCGGACTCAAAGAAGTTGTAGTACACTCATTAACCAAGTGTGGTCCCAAGCCATCCATGAATCGATACCTAGTCACCCATCTCAGCCAAAATTGTAGGAGCATACCTGGCCAAAGAGTTCAACTACATGTTGTACTCATGAACACTCATATTACCCTACTCCAAATGTAAAAACGTGTCATGCCTAACCCGACAAAGCTTAACAGGAAAATACTGTTGCAAGAATCCTTTAGAAAACTCAATTAATCCTGTTGGTGGGGTACGAAGCCCTCTAGACTGCTCCTAGGTCTCATACCAAGTCACAAAAACATCACGCAATCTATAAGAAGCAAGCTCTATTGACTCAATTTCAGTGGCATGCATAACCCGCAAGGTCTGCTGCATCTGATCAAGAAAGCTCTATGGGTCTGCACTTGGATCTGCTCCTATGAATACCGGAGTGTCCAAGTTGGTGAAATCCTAAAATCTCGCGTTGATTGCTCTATCAAAAGTACCAGGGGCCTGACATTGGGCCTGAGAGGCTACTAGTCAAATCAACAGTTGTACAACACACCGCATATCCAAATTCTGATCGGGAGCAACCAGGAGAGAAACTTGAGGTACATCAGCTCCTCTATGTGATGGGGGTGGAGTCCTAGAGTCCCGAGATACAGCCTCATCTTTATGCTCCTATGTCTTTGGATCAGCAGGTGGTACCTGACTGGCACCCTCTCTCTCCACCACATCTAATCTCTTCATAGCCTTTTGTCATCTGTAGCAGATATCACTTAGAATGTAAAAACAATGAAGGTTAGAGGTGAATACTTACGACTCAACTCTATCGCACAATCTAAGTAAAGAAGAAGGGTAACCATTCTACATGTCTTGTAGCCTCATGTTTATAATAGTGGTACACAACACACCCATAAACAAGACTTTACTAGACATAGCTTGCAGACTCCATAGGACAAACCTGTTCTGATATCAAGTTTGTCACACCCCAACCTTGGGGGGTGGCCGAAATCCGAAGGCCCGAGCATACCAACCATAGTATCTGAAATCCCTAACACGAAACCTGGGCCAACAAAGCCTACAAATAGCAATAACATGACAAGAATGTAATGACAACCTGCAAGCAAAAAAGGCCCAACGATAGTATATATACATAACTAAGGCCGACAAGTCCATAACGATTGTATCATCAACTGACAAGAAGACCGGCAAGGCCAAACAAAATGAATACATACTAAACACTAGTCTACAAGCCTCTAAGAGTGCTACAATACGTCTGTTGGTCGAGATATGGTCTCACTATACCCAAAATACTTGATATATATATATATATATATATATATATATATATATATATACCTATCGAATATATACATCGACTTCAAAGAAGAGGAGTGTGATAACCAACAACAAAAAATAGGTACCCTACCGAGGAGGTATGTCACCTTGTCTATCTATACTTACAAGCCAGAACATAGCTCCCCAGAAGGGGACGTCAGTACGTAAGATGTACTAAATATGTTAAGCCAGGTAAAGTACATAAATGAAAGATGTAACATACGAAGTGAGAGTATTGAATCAACCTGAAACTCAAATACAGCCCACTGAGGGCATGTAATAATACGGTCATGAATATATGCATGTAAGTAAATCGGGCCACTCTATGCAGCCATAAAGTATCGTATCAAGTCCCTTTATGGGGTGAGCTCATAATAAATTGTCCGAATATATAGAACGCAGTAATATCTGCCCAGCTAATCAGGGGTATGCACATTTAAGTGTCTGTCCGACTGACTATAGCATGGCGTGGTAAGAAAATAGATGTGTATAGATGAGTGCAATGCAATACCAATCTCAAGAGGTATCATAATCATATTTGGAGTGAAAAATAGTCGCTATCCTCCGACTATCGTTATTGTCACGACATTCTTCAACCCTAACTACATATCAAGAGGCATCACAAATAAGGACAATATGAATAATGGAAGATTTCTCATGAAACATGAACAAGTTATTACAAAGTGGCCTAGAGATCTTGGACATCTTGTAGGAACTTGCTTCGAGTATGCATTGGTGTTGGATCATGCCAATGAAAGAAT